>WIGO01000559.1:0-11636 GCA_014235945.1 Colletotrichum plurivorum
GACTTATAATAATAGTAGGAGGGTTGGAGGTGGTGGCCCGCTCGCTATGATGGCCCGCTCGCTATGCATGTACGTTAATATATTAAAATAAATCTTTAACTAGTTATTCTAAATCTTTTATTAAGTTAACTATACTAAGGACGTTATAACTAATAGTAGGACTAAATATACCCTAAAAAGCCTTTACTATTAAAGAAAAAGGTCCTACTACTACAAGTAATAGTTTTGTTAATTTCTCTTTTATCTTTACCCTTTAAATTAAACCTACTTAAGTAAAGATACTAAAACTACTAACTAATAATAAATATAATACTATACTTCTTTAGATTTATAGAGACTAAAACCATAAGTTCATGCTTATAGTTTATAGAAACTATATTTATTATTATAATTTTCTTAAATAGTTATAGTTATATAATTCTTTTATATTAAAACCAATAACTATTAGTTAACTTTAGAATTAAATAAGTAAAAATAGGTTTATTAGTACTTTTATTATTAACTAAGAGTAGTAAAAACTTAGTGATTAGAGTATTATATAAACTACTATTTATACATAGGGTTCTCGCATATAGCAGTATTAGGATTAAGGCTAGTAGGCTTCTCGCGACTTACTACTATATGTTAATATAGTTAACATTGGTTGCAGTATTTTTACTAGTTATATTTTATATAGTATACTCTACAGGGTAAACTGTAATATTTAAAAATAGTTATAATAACTGAATTACGAATATAAAGTACTATACTAATAACTAATTTAAAACTCTATTTTTAACATTAAAACTTAAATAAGTTACTTAAAGAACCTAACTTACTTTAGTATAGCTATAGATACTACTACTAAAGTTAAAAAGGTCTATATTAGTTTATTAAAAATTAAAAACTAGTAAGTAACTTAAAGTTTAACTACCATATATTAAAATACGTACTAATAATAGTAGAGTAGATCTTACTAAGACAATAAACTAGTGAAAGTATTAAAGTAAAAGTTAAATTAGATTAACTTTAATAAATATAAGGGTTGAATATAAGTACTAAATATATTAATAATATTATAGTTAAGTATAATCTATAACTAGTTAGTCTATTTTAAAGAAATCTAAATACTTTAAATTTAAACTAAAGTCTATTATAATAAGAAAAATAGTATAGTATCTATTAGATATAGATAGAAGAAGGTTGCCTATTGTTTAGTAAGAGAAGGGGGTCCTTAGTAGTTCTACATTTTATATATATTACTTATTAAATAACTATATATAAGAAATTAACACTCTTTTTTCTTTAAATTACTAATAACTAAATATAAAAATCTAGTTGTTTTTATTAATGTTTTAATAATAACTATTACATTATAACTACTATTTTACTATAAATAACTATAGTAAGAGAAAGTAAATTAGTAGTGAATTACTCATACTTTTTACTATATTAAACTACTAGATATATATACTACTGAGTTAAGTATAGTTTTTATTTGATTTTTAATACTTAAAAATACTTCAAATTTAAAAAACTTCTAGGTTTATATTACTAATATATTAGTACTATAATATAAATACAAACCTATAACTATAATACTTCTTTACTTATTATAATAAACTTTATTTCAAATTTAAAATATTTATATTTCTTTAGTTAAGTAAACTATAAATTATATTCATAATACTACAATGAGTTTTTTTTTAGTTTGATTTATTTTATGATTATTAGTATATATTTCAATCCATTATTAAGTTTCAAAGTACTTATCAGTTTTTTAATTTCATATACTTTATTTAGAGTTTAAATAGTTATTATAACCTGGTTCATCACTCAGCGACGAATACCAGTTAGCGACGAACTTCTTATCGTACCTAAAATCGACTTTTTTATATATTTATATTTCCTTTAATAATTAATAAAAACTTATACAAATCTATTCATAATTACTGATAAGAGTTAAATATCTATGTTTTCATTTTCAAATTAATATAACTAGCCCTAACTCTTAAAATCTATAATCAACTCTAACTATGAGCCGACTTTTCGTATGATATAGTACTAATTGAATGAGAATTTCAGAAAATATTTTTATCCTTTAAAAAACTCTTATCGATGATTATATATAAACTTAGGTAAATTTTCATTAACTAATTACTAGAAGAATTATAAATATATAAAAAAGTCGATTTTAGGTGCGATAAGAAGTTCGTCGCTGACTGGTATTGGTCGCTGAGTGATGAACCACGTTATAGGTTTATATTTATAGTACTAGTATATAAATAATATAAACCTAGTTAATTATATTTATAATATATTAATTAAATATAAATACTCTATTTGTATACTATTTAAAAATAGTACTAAATATAACTACTATAACGATATTAAAAAAGCTTATAATTTTTTTTGAAAAATAACTTCGTTGAAAGTTAGTAAAATATATGGTTAGTAAGGAAACATAAGTCTATAGTTTAGTTAAAGAAGTAATATAAGTTATTTATTTAGGTCTCTAATTACTAAAAGAAGAACTATAAGGTTATAACTGTAGTTAAAGATAAAAGAAGTAATTATAAATTAACTATTTTAGTAAGAAGAAAGAAAAAGATTATTACTACTCTAACATTAGTTACTGAAAATTAAGAAACTATTATATTAATTAATATCTTTAAAATTAATTAAAAAGAATTTTTACTCCTTTAACCCCTAAAATAATACTATATATATACTTTAAGCTTTTCTTTTTTAGTTTAGTTATTAAGTTTCTTAAAATGTAGTTAATATATTAGAACCTTGAAGTTATAAGTATTACTAGTTTTAATAATAAAATAGCTTCTTTATCTCTATTTTTATTAAATAGTAATGAATTTATTTTATAGACTAAGTATAGAGTTAAAAATAAAGAAAAAGAGATATAAGTTTATTATAGTAGTAATAATATTATTTTAGTATTTAAAATAAGAGTAGTATAGTTATAGTATATTAGTATATATATTTTAGTTTTCTTTAACAGTATTCTAAGTTTTCTAACTAAAGAACTATTTTTAAATTAATTTAATACAGGCCTAAGATTGATTTACTTTATATATTCTCTTTATTTTACATAAATATTTTTATAATATTTTAAACGTTAAAAAGTACTTTAAAGTACTAAAGTTTTATTTTAATAAATACTTTAATAAAACTATTCATAAATATGCTATTAATTAACATATATATAATATTGAAAATTATTCAATAGTTAACCATACTATTTATGAAACGATATATTTCCAATATTCTTATAATAAAAATAACCTAAGTGTATTTTCTTTTTTATTATGAAATAAATAGTTTAATAATTGTTATAGTTAATGGATCTTTAAATATTTGTTAACCTGAGTTTAAAGTTATAAAACAGTTAGTTAACTGTAACTAATTAATTTTTGACTATAGTTATACTTAAAACTAAAGAGTTTTATTTTAGTTATAAAATTATAATAGTATTTTATTAATTAACCTTTTATTAAATAGAACTAGTTAGTTACTAAAAAATAAACTAATATATCTTTAAAATAACTTTTTATTTCTTTATTATTTACAAAGAAAACATTATTTATAGCTTAAAGTACTTGAGTTCTTTATTCTCTAACCTACTAGAATAAAATAAAAGACTAATATAATATAATTAATAAATTATTTGATTTCTTGTAAATATATAAATTCAAAAAAGGTTTATTAAAAAGCTTAGAACTATAATAAAAATAAAGATGATATTAAAATAGATTATAATTATTATAACGTACTTGATAAGCGAGTGGATCGGAGAAGCGAGTGGATCAGGCCTTATTACACTTTAAACCCGGTTTTTTAACTACTTTTAAAATATTCAAATTTTAGTAAAGTACTATAAAAGTTGAAGTTAAAATACTTTATAGACCCTTAATATAAATATAAAAATCTATAAGACTTAACTTTAACTAAATCTATTAAAACAGAGAAGCGGGTCCGCGATAAGAGTGAAAACTAATATCTCGAAAACTGTATATACTAGAATTTTATAAATTTAATTCCCAGTAAAAGACTCTTATCGATAGTAGTGTGGAAAGTTTTATTAAGTTTTATTAGGATTCTAACTTTATAAAAATAGTTAGAAAACCGGTTTTAAGGTGCGATAAGGCCTGATCCGCTCATTTGTCCGATCCACTCACTTGTCGGATCCACTCACTTGTCCGATCCACTCACTTGTCAAGTACGTTATATATAATTAAATTAGTCTTTTCCTGGTATAGTTTTACTATAGTTCTATATAAACTCAAAGTATTCTTTTTGAATAAAATTAAAAAAAGAAAAGTCAAGAAATAATATGAGTTTATAAAGTTAAACCTTTTTATAATATGCTAAGTATATTAATTATAAATAAAAAAAATTATTTTATGGTTATTAATTATATAAACTTAACTTAGTCTTATTTTTTAAGTTTATACTTTATTTTAATATTATTTATAATTTACTTTACTTTTATTATAATATTTATATAAAATAATATAAACACTTATTTATTATAGTTCTTAAAAAAGTAAAAACTATTATTTATTAGTATAAAACTAAAATAGTAACGTAGTTGATAAGCGAGCGCACCAGACAAGCGAGCGCACCACCTAACCGCGACTACTTTACAAATACAACAACAAAGCAACATCTAGAACATCAAATTAATTAAAACTACTCAGAATCCTCTTTATCAGACATTTCTTTAGCGAATTGACATGTTCGCGCATTATGACCGGTGTTCCCACAGACGCCACATCGCCGTTGGCCCGTCTCAGTCCTTGGCCGGCGACCACTCCTCCGACGCGTTTCCTCCTCAATCTGAGCTGTAGCCTCCCTCTGTGATTGAAGGTCCTCTGCCTCGGCTACAGTGAGACTCCCTCCTTGTCTGAGACGCGTTTTCTTGGCCCTCCGGCGTCGGCTAAGTATGTTGTTCTCCTCTCGAAGGATCTGGACCTCAGACCTCAATAAAGCAATCTGGTGCATAAACCCACGAGCCCCCTTCGATAGATGCTCTACAGCTTCAATAATTGAAGTTGGTGAGCTATTTTGATGCCTGGAGATTCGGTTCTTAATGAGTTCGGACTGAGAAGATGCTTCTGTTGGGTTGTTTGGTGTCCGAGAAGTCCACGCGGGGGGTGTTATTGGGAGGGACCCTGGAGGTGTTGGAGTGTGTAACTTGACATCAAGCTTTGAGAGCACACTTTCAGCACTCAAAGGAACAATTCCAGCCCCTCTGAAACCACCTTGGATGTTTTTTACCGTCAAGGCTTGTGTAAAGGCGTCGCGAAATGCGGGAAAGAAGTCTTCCTTCGTAATATGGGTATTACCCCGGCGCATCTTATCCTCAATTTGTCGACCGTACGCCTTCTTCAAGGGCCCAAAACACCCAACATCTAAGGGCTGAAGTAAATGAGACGAATGAGCCGGCATACAGAGTGTAACGACATTGTTTTCCTTGCAATATATCTCGAAGTCGGCGGCATGGTGACTTTCGTGTCCATCGACGATGAGGAGGCGATGGCTGCCTTGCGTACGTGGTTTTGTATGCCGATCAAAGTGCTGTAGCCAATCTAGGCCTCTTTCGTTTGTTGTCCATCCATTTTCAGACATTGCAATGACCCAGTCGCGTGGTAGACCCGTTTCTGTATACCAGGTGGAGAGGTGATATTGCCCTGCAACGATGATGTATGGCGGAACGCTATAGCCCGACGAGCTGATGGCCTGGATAACTGTAACCCATTCACGGTTACCAGGCTGCATCATTTTCGTGTTTGAACGCCTTTCGGCACTCGTCACGACCATTCCGGACGCAATTTGGCCCATCATAAACCCAGTCTCGTCGAAGTTGTAGATATCCGAGTCCACGATACCGTATTTCGCGACTGTGTTCGCCACAAGCCGAAACCACGCGTTTATCGCGTCTGGATCTTCGCATTGGGCCCTCTTGTAGTCGTACTTGCGAAAAAAGCGCGTCTGGAGCTGTGGTTGTCGCTTGACGAAGTTCGAGGCCCAGCGCTTCCCAACCGGGGGCGCGTCGCGGTCGGCGAGCAGTCGATTAGCCATATCTTCCACACCACTGATCCGGGGAGGAAACGATCGGGAATCTAGGTCGAGAATGTACTCAACAAGCTTCTCTTCCTCAAGGGTCGTCAAATTCCGAGAGTTTGGTATAGTATCGTATCGTGATGTAGTGCCTTTCAATCGACGCATTAGTATATCGCGACTAATAGAGTAGATCTTTGCTGCGGCCCGAATGCTTAGATTAGAGTCTCTTTCGATAGCCTGGATGGCTAACTGCACTTGAGCTTCCTTGCTTGTTGATTGCATTATTTTTGATGTGGTGATAAACAGTAAGGTTAAAGTGTTACGTTGTGGTGGGTTAGGTGGTGCGCTCGCTTGTCTGGTGCGCTCGCTTATCAACTACGTTATAGTATTCAAAAAATTCTTTTTACTAAAAAAAAGGAGTTTTACTATTAGAGCCTTATTAACTAGCTATTAGGACCTTTGCCTACTTTTCTTTTAGCTTATTAAATTAATAGTCTTATAGGTAGTTACTAGAAAACGGTATGTTATATAATTATATAATGAAACAGTTAAATTAATTTCTATTATAGTTAGTAATTAATGTTTTTAGTAAAAAGGAGCTTTTAGAGTCCTTATCTAACCAATTGTATACTTTTTATATTCCTTTTATTTCTAAATTAACAAATCTTATTATAGTATAGTTAGTACTATAGATAGTAGTAGCACCGATCTATTTTTACCTTCCAGCCTTTATATTAAAGTCTTTTTAGCGCTAGTAGTCCCCTAAGTATAATATATTCCTATATTAACTAACTACTATTAGCTATAAGAATGTGTTATTAGAATACTTAAAGGCCAAATAGTTATAGTAAATACTTAGTTTAACAAGCTATAGTACCAGATCTTTGGCCTTTTTTAGCTACTTTAGTTTAGGATTATTTAAGGGTATTATAGTACTATTAGTACTATTCAAGGGTATTATAGCTTATTTATAGGAATAATTATAGAGAGACTTAACGACCTAAGGACTCTAGACTTTTAGTAATATATTATTAACATCTAATAGATATTAGAGCTACTATTATAGGTAGTATTTAAGCTTTGTAACTATAAAGCTTTTTGTCCTAATACGTTTTAGGATATAGTGGGTATAGAGTAGTTTAAATTAGTATATAAAGTAGTTATTATGAGGACCTAAGCTTTTTAGGTTTTTATAATCTTTTTAAGGTTATTATAGCTATAGTAATATAGTACTAATAGGCTATAAGATCAAGTATAGTATATCTTATTTACTTAGGGGTATTTCTAAGTTAATTCTCCTACTAGAGGTAATTCTAACGAACTTTTATTTCTATTACTATAGTATGGATAATATAGTTAGTCCCTCTTTTTATTCTTAATTATTTCTTTTATAGTATTAGTAATACTAAAGTAACTAGTATTATTATAGACGATATAGGATTTAAGGTCTTTATAAGATATTTTATTAAGTGAGTTAGTATATATACTATAGTTATAATATTAAGTAATAAAGTACTATACTTACTATTTTTTAATAGCGAAGTAAGTATAGTTCATATAGACTAAAACGTTCTTTTTAGTCTTAAACTTCTTTGAAAAGTATTTAAGAGTAATATTAGAATTATTAATAGTATTAGTATAAATAATATAGGTTTAGAACTATATAATGTTATTAGAGCTAGTAATTTCAAATTAAATTAAAAATATTAAAAATAATAGAACTGTTAACTTTATTTTATATATTATTAATACTTTTTATCTTTTACTCATACTTATTATTGTAACAAGTATTATCAAAAAATATAAGTAAAATATTCTTTTATTAACCTATTTAAGATTTTTATAAGGAGTAAAAGAGAATAAAGCTTTTTATTATTTAAAGAAAATAGACCTTTAAATAGTATAGGTTAGTCTAAATTAGTATTTTTAACTTAGTTTGAGTATTTTTATTTAGTCCTTTAAAATTAATAAAATTAATAAAGTCGTTACTTTTTATATTTAGTTAATAATTAATAACTTACTATAGTTAGTTACTAGTATATTAGTATTTTAAACCTAGAAGTCTACTAAGTATAGAGTGTTCTTAACTATAAAAAATCTAGTAAAAACTATACTTAACTAGTATATATATCTAGTAGTTTAATATAGCATAGAATATAAGTAATAGTTATGTTAATAATTCATGTTTTTTTACTATAACCTAAAAAGTAATAGTTAGTACTAACTTTTTCAAATTAGTTTAGTTACTAGTATTTTTATATTAAATCAAACTAAATAAAGATTATTCTAAAGAAAACTCTATATTATAAAAGATTTTTAAATATTTATATAACTATATAATTTGAAAATAATAGGCAAACTACTAAATATACTATTTTATAAAATTAATATTTAAGTATTTTACTTTAGTTAGTAGAAATAAGTACTCCCTTTAAAAAAATATCTATATAATAAATATATTTAGAACTAAGTAACTTTCAAACTTTTAGATTTTTATTTAAGTATTATATAATTTAATATAGTTAAGTTTTTAATAGACTAAGTTAAAGAGTTAGAGTTTAATGAAAGTATTAATTTAGTTTGAAGTAAATTTTATAGTTGTATTAATTTATATAGTTTATATTAGGACTTACCTATATAAAGTACTTAATAATTTTTTTTTTCCTCTATAATATCCTTAAGTATAAGTTTAACTAGTGAAATAAATAGTAGTAGTACTTTGAAATAAAAGATCTTTAGTTAAATGTTAATATATTCAGTTTATTATATTTAGAGTTTAAATTAAATATTATTAGAACTATTTAATATTTATATTTTTAAAGTATTTGTAATATAAGGGATTTAAAGAATAAGATCTATAGAAGCTTAGAACGTTTAGTATTTTTAGGTTAATATACTTTTAAATACTTGTATTATATCTTTAGTATTCTTAAGCATCTATTAAATAGAAGTATTGCTAGTTGTTCTTTATTACTACTAAAGACCCCTCTCTCCTACTAATAGCTTATAAACTATAAGTAACTTCCTTCTAACTATATCGTTAGCTTATAAATACTACACTATTTTACTTACTATAATAGACTTTACTTAGATTTAAAATATTTAAATGTTTCAGCTATAGATTAGTTATACCAATAATATTATTAATATATCTAATAGTTACTTATAAGACCTAATTCTTTTACTTATTGAAGCCAGTCTAATCTAGCTTCTATTATAGGCCTTAATACTATAGTTAGTTTACCATCTTACTAGGATCTACCCTACTATCGTTAGTACGCGTTTCAATATATTATTAAACTTCAAAGTACCTACTAGTTTCTAGTAATATTGAGTTTATTTAAGGCTTTAATAGTTATAGTAGTAGTATTTATTATGTTTATAAGGTTTGATAAGGTCCCTAAGTATTTCAAAATAGTGATAATTTCTTTATAGTATTTTAAATAAATAGTTTATATAGGTATTTATATTTTATATAGAGGGTCTTATTATTAGGATTATTTTTTAAGTTTAAATAATAGTAAAATTTGATAACTTTAAACTGTACCAAATAGAACTAAATATAAAAGTAGTACTAACGTGGTTCATCACTCAGCGACGAATACTAGTCAGCGACGAACTTCTTATCGTACCTAAAATCGACTTTTTTATAAATTTATAATTGAATGATAATTTTAGAGAATATTTTTATTCTTTAAAGAACTCTTATCGATGATTACATATCAGTTTATGTAAGTTTTGATTAATTATTAAAAGAATTATAAGTATGTAAAAAAGTCGATTTTAAGTGCGATAAGAAGTTCGTCGCTGACTGGTATTCGTCGCTGAGTGATGAACCACGTTACTATTAATATTATATAAGTTAAATTATATAGTAAGAGGACTAAGGGCGCTAAGATATCATAAACTATAGTTATAGTTAATATTTAAAAGATATTATTAAATATTTTAGTTATAGGGTTATAGCGTAAAGAGAGGAATTAACAAAGGTATTACTTATAGGGTCCTTTTTTTCATAATAAACACTTTCTATACTACGTCTAGTCCTACTTACAACTTAATAAAAGGTTTAGAAGGTTGAGAAGTAAAGGTTTATCTTAAGATATTAGTTATACTATTTAGTGTTATATTATATAGTTTAATAGTATTACCGCTTACTACTATTATACTCTATAGTAAGAGGAGGTTTTTAACCCCATTTCTAGACAATAAGTTTAAATAACATAGGTATAGTAAAAGGGGGTAAGTTAATAGTATATTACTTATATTCTTTACTATATTAAATTATTAAATATATGTACTAGTTGAGTATAGTTTTTACTAGAGTTTTTATACTTAAAAATACGCTATACTAAATAAAGTTCTAGGTTTACGTTACTAAGATACTAATATTATAAATATAAACCTATAGCTATAAATACTTATGTTACTAAATTTAAAGTAAAATTGTTAATACTAATAGAACTAATTAGTCTCTATATATAAAATGATTAACGTGGTTCATCAGTCAGCCGCGCATTTCTTATCGCACCTAAAATCGACTTTTTATGTATTTATAATTCTTTCAATAACTAATAAAAACTTATATAAATTTATGTGCAATTACCGATAAGAGTTTTTCAAAGGATAAAAATATTTTCTAAAATTTCCATTTAACTATATTATATCATACGAAAGGTGGGGCCGTAGTTAGAGTTAGTTATAGAATTTAAGAGTTAGGGTTAGCTATATTAATTTGAAAATTAAAATATAGAGATTTAACTCTTATCGGTAATTGTACATAAATTTATATAACTAAGCTTTTATTAGTTATTCAAAGAATTATAAATACATAAACAAGTCGATTTTAGGTGCGATAAGAAATGCGCGGCTGACTGATGAACCACGTTAGTGAAGTATGAGTAGTAATATTATAAGATTATATAAAAGAATTGAGGTCTAATACTAATAGTAATTATACCATTAGTCAGTACTAATTAATATAGTTAATCTATATTACTCAAAGCTCTAAAATACTACAATTAGTACCCTATTACTTATAAAGTACTAACAGGTCTTGAAAACCACTCTAAAGTATTTTAAACTTAACTTAAAGTAGTAATTTACTTTAAATTATTCTTAAGTACTAAAAAGTTTTAAATTATACTAAATGATTGTAATATTTAAAATAGCTATAGTTAACTTAATAACTAACTATAATTACTATAAAAGTAATTATAGGCTTAATACAACTATTATACAGTAATTTATATTATATTAATATATTTTACGACATTACTCTATTGATAATTATTTATAGCTATTAGTAGTATAAAAAGAACTAAAGAACTTTAATTTTATTAAATTATGAGTTTAATTTATATAGTTAGTTACTAGTTAAGTATAGTTTTTATTTTTTTTGAGTATTTAAAAACAATCTATCTTTAGTAAACCTTTAACTAAGTATAATTATTAATAAGTTATACTTTATTTAAGATATATTTAACTTAGAATATATAGAGTTAACGTGGTTCACCAGTCAGCCGGACATATCAGTCAGCCGGACGTTTCTTATCGCACCAAAAACGCCCTTTTTA
>WIGO01000560.1:0-11617 GCA_014235945.1 Colletotrichum plurivorum
GGCCTAGCGGAATGCTGTTGTGTCGCCCCACAGATACATGAACAGGGGGTAAAACTTTGGCCTGATACCGTAGTACCGAGGAACGGTACCTGAGGTACAGGTACGTAGGTACCGAAGACAACATGGGAAAGTCACATCCACACTCTTACCATAGGTAGTATCCAGGTCGTACTTGCCTCGCCTTTTCTCCTCCCTGCGTCGAACACCGCTAGGTGTTGTCCGAAGCCTCCACCTCACTTGTTGCAATGCAAAAAATGACCGACCCCAGTCGATACTCGTCGTCGTCTGGATGCCCACCTCCAGCTTGATCTGCCCGGCCTAACTGCGCATGCTTCGCTTGTGCGTCGGCGTCGACGTTCCTACCTTAGCCACGGAAGTCCTACAGGCCAGAGGGCACTACGTAGTAGACGGCACCCATCCACACGAGCGAGCACACCTCCAGTCAGTTGGAGGAGGGGAACCAAAACGAAAATGGTACGAGAGAGCAGACAAGGGCGACAACTGCCAAGAGTTCGCGGTGCTGATTCATGGTGCTAGGACGCGAGAAGCCGAGGAGTTGACAGACACTCTGCTCTACATACCTACTTGCCAACACAGTCGACCTGACTAAAGTCAACCTTGCTGCCACCGGGCCACGGTAACCTCCTCCGCTCGCTTTCCTACGAATTACCTACGCAAGCTACGCAAGCTACGCTATCCACGAGCTTGGCAACAATTTGGTCTCAGGAGTCAGGTCTACCCACGGAGCCATCTTTCGTCCGCTAACACCATTACAGTCACCATCGTCCGCCTCGTTTTCTTCTGGCCCGTGTCGACTCCCGCAGTGCTTCCCCGATGCCGCTGCGTCTTAACGCTTTGACCGTGGCCCTTCCAGCCAATGTTGACCAGCGTCCATCGATGTCTGTTTTGTAGCGTATGCGGCTCGGCTTCTGGTATCGATACCTTGTCTCTGCCCGGCCCGTCCGTGGTAGGGGTCTCAATTGACAGGAGTTGAGACATTCGGACACCATCAAAACTGTCAGGAAACTAACGGCCAGACAAGTCACCCAAGGGCCAAAACGCTAGATAGCGCGAGACGTTATCGGCACGGGCAGACTTTCTCCTGACGCGGTCGAATGACAGCTTGCTATCCCCCCCTAAGCACGGATACCGGTGGCACATCATTGTCTCTAGACTTTGGCGTCTTCACTATCCACGTCTCCCATGCCCCACGGGCCATGCTCAGGGCCAGGACCCACCCGCTAAAAAGTACGCCTCGGCATCCTTGTCCCTTACCAACTTCCTTACATCATGGCCGGTATGTCACTCACGGCTCAACTACCCCACCACACCACTGATATTGTCCAAGATATCCGTTCTCTATCTAGATTCGCGACTGGGCGTGCTTTTGTGCGTGCTGACCACAAAGATTCTGTCGCCCTCCTACTCCCGCTCGGCTCAGGCTCGACGCACGTGTCCTCGTCGACGATCCTGATCGCCATCGTTACAAAGCCAGTCACCGAAGACCCGCCGCAATGCCACGCGCAGCTGCGCAACAGGACACATTGGCCCTTACTCGCGCACCACCCGCTTGACTGGGACGGCAACACGAGCACGCAAGCACCCTCGAGAGTCGAGTCGAGTCGAGTCCTGGGATTCGTCCACGAAACAGCAGGGCCCTGAGTTCCCCCGCTGTGCAACGACACCCTTACCCTTGGTCGGGCGGTTGTGTCCGATCAGTCGGACTGTTTTTAGACTGTTTCTCCATCCCGCACCAGCTTCGACCTCTTGCTGTCCTCCAGAGCCCCCGCGGTACCATCTCGTCATTCGGCCACTCACGTTCGGCCACACCGACCCAATGCGCTGCATTATTGGGCGGCTATAATCGGCGTCGACCGTCTCACCGACGCCGGCTTCTTTATCGCTCGATCGATCATCGCGGTAACCCGGCGCAATCCTATCTCCTCGTTTCCCGGCTGCTCTCCGCCAACGAGACCGTGACGGCCGTGTTTGTTTGCGGTTTCATCATCGACTACCAAGCGGCGGCTTCCCTCCGCCGTCTTTCGCAGTGACTCACTCGCCCCGCCTGTGACTCGGAGCACTTGGCATGTCATCCGATGTGCCAGCCGCCGCCGCACCTTGGCTCAATCCTGCCGACCTCGGGATCCAGCGCCGATCACATCGCTGCTAGTGTCCGAGACACCAGATTTCTTTCTTCCCAAGAGACGAGACGTGCTGCGAGCTTGTCCCCCCGTCGAATGGAAGCTTAAGCCGTTCTATGCGTCCTGCCATCTGTCAATTAGGGTCCTTGATTGGGCCCAACGTTGATCATCTGACGATGGTCGCGTAGGTAGCCGAAGCAAAGCAGACACTAGACGCATGGACGCCACCACCACATTTACAGTCACTGATTGCCCTTCAATATGCGAGACTATCATGCCCGATCGCCATCTTTGAGCTCCTCCAAAATGACACTGTTCCAAAGATGGACCGGAATCCATGCACGAGAAGCGAACCAAGATTAAAGGAAATAGTTCTTTGGAACCCGGTCACGTTCTAAACCGATCGACCTGAGGGGACAATCCAGCTGAAGAATGGCGACACCATACCGTATGGGCAAGTCCTGTCACTGTCACTTCACTAGGTACGTACAAACATACAAACAGCCTCCCCCAAATCTACAGTGAAGCCTCCTCAAACAGCAACATCTCTTCCGTCGGCGCCGTCTTCGTCCCCGTGGCGTCCCCAGCGTCCCCCCACCCTTCGGGTGCGTGATACTCATGATGTTCAATCAGCGCCGGGTCCGTGATGTTTCGATAATAATCTTCATAGCTCGTCCTGTTCACATCCCCCGGAACCGCCGGCAACCTTGCTGGGACGTTGAATTCAGTGCCTTCGCATGCGAGTTGCGGGCCTCCCGCGCTCTTGATCGCACGCTTGATGCAGCCCTCCTTCATGAAGAACGGCAGGTCGAACGCACACCACGCCCAGTCCGATGGCGATTCAGGCCCTTCGTATCACCATCCCGTGAGGGCACCATAACCTCTCGTCTCGTCAAGAATACGTTGACCCTTGTCGCCACCCCAGCCGGAGATCTGGTAGACTCCGAAGCGCCAGTAGAGGATGTTATCGCCGAAAGTGCACCGGGGCGTTGCGGTTGCCTTCGGCGGCTCGGTCGTCTTGGTAGTGGTCTTGGTAGTGGTCGTGGCTGGCGGCTTGAACAGAGAGGAGAGCTGCGACTGGACGTCGTTAAATATGCTGACCATAGCGCCGTTATCGGCGTAGGCGGTCGGGAAGGGTGGTCGGGGACCTCGTCAAAGAGTGTGGTCCAGCCGTCGTCCTCATCCGGGTCGTCGGGGTCGTCGTCTGGGTCGCCGTTGTTGCCGAAGGTCTCCGGGGGTCAGTTGAGGTAGTCGGGGTTGCAGAACAAGATGCCTGGGTGGTAATCAGGGTGTTAGATCAAGAGAAAGAAAGAGGAAAAGGGTGTGGAGTGTCGTCAGCCTACAGCTCGTGCCGCACCCTGGACATCCCGGCGGATACGTGGTGACGCCGCCGCCGGGCAGCGGGCTGGTCGATTTGGTCGTCAGGCTGGAGTACGTCACCATGGTTGTCCAGGGAGCGAACGAGAGGGTGGTCGGCGTCGAGAGCGGCCTCGCCGGCCAGACGAGAGCCACACCCGGTGACCCGGTCACGACAGGGTTCACCGAGCTCCAGATCTAGGGTCGATGTAGACGATCTGGTCGCTGCTGGATCCGCCGCCGCCGCTGCCGCCGTTCTCGGACTGCAGGTCCACGGCCCAGTCGGCGGAACCGAGGAAGTTCAGGGCCGGGTAGAGGGCCTTGCGCGTGGCCTTGTTGTCCTCGTCCATGTAAGCGACCCACTGGTTCGAGTTCCAGGCGACGATGTTCGAGTAAGAGCCCTGGTCCATGAGCTTCTGCGCCGACGGGTTCTTGCGGAGGATCTCCTCGATGTCGTAGTCGGAGTGTAGCCCGCCGTGTCGGTGCAGCGGCCCTTGATGGCGCCCGAGTCCAGGCCGGTGAAGGTTCACTGCTCGGTCCAGCAGCCCGGCGCGGCCATCTGGAAGGACCGGCCGTAGGTGCTGACGCCGACGGCGATCATGTTGGACGGGACGCCCGCGTTGGTGATCATGGACAGCCAGTTGATGGTCTTGGTCAGGTTGACGTGCGAGCGGAGGCAGATGCCGAGACCGGGCGAGCCGTACTTGTTGCCATAGTCCCACTGTCCGTGCAGGTCGTACGTCATGTAGACGATGTAGTCGGAGGCGAGGGAGATGGCCTGGATGGGGAACTGCTTCAGGTACCAGTACGACGCCGGGGCGGTGACGGAATGGGTCTTGCCGGCGGGCAGCCGGAGCTCGAGGTCCGCGAGCAACAGAAAGAAGCCGGTCGTCTCCGCCTCCCGGGGATGTCGGGCTCGGCCGGGTACTCCCAGTCCCAGTCGACACCGTCGAGGCCGTAGTCGCTTATGAACTTGATGACGCTGTCGGCGAGCTTCTTGCGGTTCGCCTTCGTGGCCACGGCGTCGCGGAAGATCTTGTAAGTCGCGGGCTCGGAGGTGACGACGTCGGTACCGCAGTTGGAGATGCAGCCGTTCTCGCCCGGGGCGGCGGTGCCGGGGGCGCCGGTGGGCGACTTGGACGGCGTGCAGAAGTCCCCCGTCGTGCCTCACTGGCCCCAGATGTTGCAGCACGCGTTTAGGGGGCGCTGGTTCAGGTGGCTCAGGTCGGCGCCCGGCGGCACCTTTGCCGTGTCGTTGACCTGCGGCCCGCAGACGGCGTTGGGGATGCTCATCGGCATCGGCGGGTGTCCGGGGCTGAGGCAGATAGATGTAGTAGTCGGAGAACATCTTCTGACAGCCGTTCCTGGAGACGTGTAAGGCAGTCTCGATGATCAGATATGCTAACTACACAACCAGTGTCGTTGGACTTCCCAGTACAGGGCAATGACACTCGTTACTACATTAATGGGGTATTGGTCTATTGTCGACACTGGTGAGACTCAGGCAAGGCAACTGTTTGCCTCAAAGTACTTGGAGGCCAAGGAATGTCTCACAGCGTCCAATTAGGTATACAGATGCGATTGTGCTACCGCTAGAAAAAGGATTGCAGTTGTACTTTGTGGCACCACAATCGAATTTAAAGGGCTGGTGTTGCCGCCTTGTCGACCTCTAGGCTCAAGCCTTACCCTCAATCGATAACGGTAACTGCGCAGACTTCTCATCATTCAAGAACAGCGACCATGCGTCCACAGACGATACGCCCCGGCATATTGTCCATGTTCAACCACCGATATGCGGCCCTAAGTACCTCCTCTTCTTGGTATTCATCCGGAATCTCCAGGTCGAGGCCCGGCAAAACGCAACCTTCATCGGCTCGAGGATGGCTTCCCAGCGGCTGGCGCGGCATGGCAGTCATCAACATCGCTGTCTTAACGGTCATAATCCTGCTCCTCACCGGCCTTCTGATTGCCGCGACCTCGGCGACTGGCAACCTCGTACAGTCCTGGCAAATCCATACTGCGGATTGCCAGACTATTACCGCCATAAACACCACACTTCACCTGCTTATCAACATCCTATCGACCATCGTACTTGCGTCGTCAAACTTCTTCATGCAAGTCTTAAACGCGCCGACTAGAGCAGAGGTTGACCACGCACATGAAAGGGGACGATGGCTAGATATCGGCATCCCATCGTGGCGTAACGCCTACTGGTTGTCCCCCTTCAAGCTTCTGGCCTGTTTATGCTTGTTACTTACGTCGATGCCTATTCATTTGGTATTTAACAGTGCCGTCTTCAAGATGGATCATCGCATGGGCGACTTCCATGCTACGATTGCGAGTGGCTCCTTTGTCGAGGGGGGTTCCTACTTTCTTCCAGGTGCTAGCTTGGTCACCAACGAGCTCTTTATCGAGACGAATCGCAAGTACGGACACGGCTTCGGCAACGAGTCCCTACTCCCGACTTTCGACGATCTCCTGAATAGGAACTACTCAGCATACGCGTTGAATATTTCAAATGCGGCGGTCAATGCTCCTAGTTGGGAGCGACTAGGAGCGCCAGCTTGTTGGCGAGTCTTCGAAGAACGTTCGTGCACCGGACTGAAGGACCATCGAAACGTTGTGATGATAGCCAGGGGCCCCGGTTGAAAGAAATCCGAGCTGTGGAATCTTCCAACTGCGGCTGACGAGCTGTGGGAGCCACTGGTGCCTCCAGACGAGTTGAATTCGCTATGGTACAGCGCGCAGTGCGATATGACGGGCATCATCAACGCCAGCGGTTCACCCGATTGCTTTCACACCTGCAACAATCTATTTTCGATGCGAGAACGAAAATATTCGACGTCAACAACCAAACCGTGGGACATAGCTGATCACTGGAACGCCTCCCTCTATGCGGCTCCCGGGGACGGCTCCAAGCTTGGGTTCCTGCTGGACTCCTTTGGTCTGGATATCGACTACTGCCTGGTGGAACCAAGAGAAGTAAGCTGCACAGTCGCAATCTCGAAGCCTCTCCTTCTCGCTGTTATTCTGTCAATGACATTGAAACTGGCCGTTTGCATTGTGGTCGTACGGCTACTTGGCCCGCAGGAACCTCTTGCTACCCTGGGGGACGCTATTTCTTCTTTTATATCGGTTCAGCCCAAATCAGCCTTCGTCTCGTGCTTGATGACAGACCTCACCGTCAGGGATAGATGCAGAAAGCACATCACTACTAAACCAGTAATACCCCTGAGGTGGTCGAAAAAGCAGTATCGCCGAGCCGGGCACGTCCCAAGGCGGGCCTGGTTCAGGTTTTGGGGCACAAACCTGCCCTTCCTTCTAGTAGCAGCTCTATTCCTCGTTGAGAATATCCGCAGTCCATCTCTGTAAGAACATAGCCCAATCACCAAAAGTCTCACATCAAAAAGGACTACCATACTCGCATGGTTCTCTGCTAACTTGACGCAGAACACGAACCAACACAAGCTCATACGAGGTTGTATGGACTATTCGCGGCTCATCTTCCTATTTCGCAACCGCTATAGTCGCCAATATTCCGCAAATATGGCTATCGCTTTGTTATTATGTGTACAATGCACTCCTCACCCGACTGGAAATGAGCTGGGAATGGAGCCTTTTTGCTGTGAGGTATTGCTCACTTCGGGTTACCAAACCAAGGTATGTCTCTCCAACAAGCTGTTCCTGGCCGGAGAGGTATCTGATCTTTTCAAAGAGGCCAGCAGATATCAACACATCGTCTCCAGTTGCCGTACAAGTTCGGCATCCCCTCGATGGCCTTCAGTATCCTGACGCATTGGCTCCTTTCGAACGCGTTATTTGTCATAATTTCTCGGGGATGTAAGTAAGTTTTCCGTTAATAAAGCAGAGCATCTCACTCAGGGTGGACGTGACAGCTTATTACAAAATCGGCCACGGAGAGGAGGACTACACGAACGACCCAACGAGTCTCCCAGAAGACGCCGTAATCACGCTAAGTGCTTCACCGGCAGCCTCGTTGGCTTTTCTCGTTGTCGGCGTCGTATCACTGTTGCTCCCAGTGGCCATGTCGGCACAAAAGCTACCTGGGCAGATGCCAGTTGTCGGATCCAACTCTCTAGCAATTGCGGCTGCGTGCCGCGTCTCGCCGTTGGCGAAAACGTACGGCGACTTCGACAGGGAACACGAGATGCAGACCGCCGAGGCTGGAGAGCCCAATCTGGTGCCAGATGAAGATGCAGGAATGGAAAGGCCAGACATTACACAGGACATTGCGCTGTACCGTCTCAAGTGGGGCGAAGTCCGCATGCCAGACTACTGGTATTTTGGGATGAGAGTAGGCCATCTCAGTTTCGGGTCCGTCTTTGACGATCCTCAACCTCCTACTGACGGCCGCCTATACAGATAGTTGGCAGACATGGAGCAAAAGCGGCATAGGATTATGGTTGAATGTCATTCATCTCATCTTGCTCCCAACATCGCCTGGTTGTGACTCGCTTCCATTGACAAGAGAAGAAGATGCGTTGGACACCGCAGTGCGGCATCACCTTGGCCCAGTTCAAGCAGTACAACACTCGCCCGGGCAAGCCGGACCCCTGCGCCCTGCAGCCCGGGGAGCACGTCTGCTGCAATTCGTGGACCCTGTCGGACTTCTCTCCCAAGCCGGACGGCGACGGGTACTGCCACAAGTACCTGGTCAAGACGGGGGACAACTGCGCCGCCCTCTCAGCCGAGTACGACCTGACCAACGAGAAGACTGAAGAGTATAACAAGGAGACTTGGGGCTACAGCCTGTCGACGAAATAGGCCATTGTACGTTCCCCTGCAGCTCACACACAGTTCATACAAGAGGTGCATATTGTCACAGCAAAACAGACATCTGCAAATGCTCCTCCAGCAATTACCCCTGTGCCTTGTGACACATATCTTACTGTACGTGTAACCCCAAGACGGGATGGCCCGAACCATGTCACATGTTGGACGAACCCTCTTGCAACCGATCGTCTGATGATCTCTTACACAACCGCTGAGCTCTTCGCAAAAGACTAGAAGACTGGCATCAGCGGACCGCTCCTCCACCCTCCCAAAGCTTCACCGGCCAGAAGCGAATGCGAATATTGTGTCCGTTTACCACCAGATTACCCCCCCACTCATATCCAAACAGACTACACATCTCCATCACACCTCGCCGCATGCCCAGAACCTTTCCGGCAACCCCTTTCTTACCCGCCCCTGGTTCTAGCAGCCTCCTCAAGCCCGGCCGCAACCTTAAGATACATGCTCCGCGGCACCAGAGGACAAAAGTGCCCTGACACAGGCCACTCCGGATGGGGAGGCCCAATATCCGCGCCGCCTTCCAGCAGCGCGTCGACCACGTCCCGGTGGCCCAGCTGCATCACCAACTGCACGACCCGCCCGCACGCGAAGCCGAACCCAACATTCGACGGGTACGTGTGCTCCACCTCCTCCTGCCAGGTAGCGTGCCACTCCGGGCTAAGACTGGACAAGGAGTGATACGCCGCGTTGGGATCCGCGCCGTGCTCCAGCAGCAGGCGAACCATGGCTGCGTCGCCGTGCCTCGTTGCCCGGACGAGGGGACCCAGGTTATGCGTCGGCGGTTACGCCGGCTGTCCGAAGTCCTCGCAGTGGTACCATTCGCAGTTAGAATTCTTTGGTGGCGGAAGGAGATGGTCCGCTTCGTCAAAGTCGCAGGGCACGGCGTGGGAAAGAAGGCAGTTGATAGTGGGTATGTCCCTTTGCTCAACGGCCAGGCAGAGCGTCCGTAGGGCGTGGATGCGGCTTGTTTTGGGGGCAAGAACGTCCACGAGCTCTGTACTCCGCTCTCTGGCCGCCCGGACCAGAGCAGGGCCGTAATTCTCGTCAAAGGTACAGTTGGGATCCGCACCCCGGTCTAGGAGGAGGAGGAGGAGATCAACACGCCCGAGCTTCACCGTCCATTCTAGCGCTGTGATCGGGATGTTGAGCATTAGGGTCTCGGGCGCAATCGCGCTGATGGGCGTATCGTTGACGAGAACGATGGGGGATTTGAGGACGGTCGCTAGGATGTCGCTGGCGCAGCCGTCGAGGATATGGGCGACTTTCTTCGTGCTTTGCTTCGTCTGGAGTGCCGCCTTGAGCCGTGCCATGACCGCCTCGGGCTCGTCGCCTTCCCTTTCAGAGTCCGCCTGTATAGCTTTGGCAGCCTGCTGAACTGGGCTCAAAGGCTCCTCCTGAGGCCATGCTTCAGAGACAAGTGGGTTGAAGACAAGAGACTCGGACGAGCGTCGCGGTCGTCCTATGATGCGTTCGGGGTTGGGGCCGGCGGTCCAGGGACCCAAATCCAACTCCTCGTGTAGATAACCCCCGGACTCGCGAACCTTTCTTGGCGGTCTGGTGCCGGTTGATCCCCGAGAGGGTGAGTTCTTGAAGATACTTGCGACATGATTTGGTTGAAAGGGGCCTAATCTAGGGCACCCGGCGGTGGGATGTTGCCAATCGACGCCCGTGAAGAAATCGTGTTCCTTGATGGCAGATATACCACGCACTCCTCCTAAGCGCCGGGTCGGATTCTTCTCCAACAGGCGTCTCAGAATATCAGTGGTAACATCCTGAGTGTACGTGGGTATTTCCAACTCCTCCATGAGGATCCTGCGATCTCTCTCAGCCGGATCTTTGTGATAGAAAGGGGGCAACCCAGTCAGAATCTCGTAAAGAAAGCCTCCCGATATCCACCAGTCCGTGAGTTGAGACGGTGCTTCGCCACTCAAAACCTCGGGAGCGGCGTATGTCAGGTGGTCGAGGCCGGAATTCTGGTCGGTCGTGAACAGCCTCGGGGTGATGATACGGACATTGCCAAACACATCCAAGAGGACATTCTCAGAGCTGAGCAATCCGGTTACGCCCATTTCGTGCAGGCTGTCAATTGCACACACAAGCTGCGCAACGTACAGCCGAGCCTCCTCGTCCGTTACTCTGCGGCCCCTCTGGACGCGGCCGAGGAGATGCCGGCTGCTTGACATTGGACTCAGGAAATGGAGACGTCCGGGAGACTTGTACACAAATCTGACCGGCAGAATCCAAGGGTTGTCGAGAGAGAACTTGGCGAATCCTTCCTGGTAGTCTTCTGCAGATATGCTGGCCATGAGGTAGAACATCTTGCTGTCCGTGGCTTCGAAGAGTTCGATGCCACAGAGATCACGGCCTGACCAGCTGAACCATTTCCTCCCCGGGCCTTGAATCATGGTCTGGAGATGCGCTCGTGAGAATACAACCGTCACGTCCATCTGGACCGCGGCGTCCTTGAAGGTGAAGGATTCCGTTCTCTTCGTGCAAGGTTCCGTCAAGGATTCTAAGCTGACCGAGCCAAGGTCCATCACTGCATCTTCATCTCCCCCCAGCGACTGATTAGAGTCCGAGTGACGCTCAAGAAGCAGGTGCAAGACGGCCTCGCAAGGTTGCGCCGTAAGATATATGTCGGACCCAAGAGTCGGTGTGGGCACGCCCCATTCCGCGCCCGAGACTGGCCCGGGCCCCGAGATCACCCACGTTCTGAGGTCAAATTCCGTGTGCGAACCGTCTTGTTCCAGTATGACTCGAGGCTTCCACCGCCCCGGGATGTTTGATACGAACCTTGAGAGTTCGAGAAATAAAATGCCATATTCGTTGGCGGATACAGGCGGGGGTTGGACGGAATCAATGGCGGATGTCGGGGTATCTGGCCATGGACTTGGAACGGGCGCGTTGCGCCTTTCCTCATCTGCTTTCTTGAAGACTTTATCGTAGTGAGCGGACAAGGCAGCTTGTCGATCTCTGAATTATGCCCGTCAGTACTTTCTGGATGAGCACTCCGAGCCATCACTCTCGAGCCAAAAGGCAAAGGGGAAAAAAGGAAGAAATCGAACAACTCACTCAGCTTCAGGCGCCGATGAATCCGGGGCCGCAGACATAGTGAGCGAATGCTCCAGGCTTCGACTATTCTCGTTGCTCTCGAATGCTCGCCCTGGCCGTCGATACCCCTGCTAGGGCCGAGGCAAGTGGAGATAGAGGAATGAAAGAAGTGAGGATTTTGTTTGTTTGTTTGTCATATTTAACGCTATCAGAGGGCCTATCTACATACAAGCACACCTCAGAAGAACTCCCTT
>WIGO01000562.1:0-11452 GCA_014235945.1 Colletotrichum plurivorum
CGCATTACGATAAGTGTCTTCCACAAGGACGATATGTTCCGGTTTCGATTGACCTGTCGTGCTGACCACCCACCCAGCCGCCGTTAATGTGGAGCCCAGCTTCACCGGCCCCCAATTCGCTTTAGCCTATAGCTGAGGGTAATATCTTGATGGTCGGGTTTGTGTCTCTTCACTCACTCTAGCTCTTCGCTGTAGCGATACCCCCATTGTAGATTTGAAGGAGCATAAAATCTTCAAAAAAAACTTCCTTGTTCTTTCCGTCTATGAAATATGTGCTCAACTTCTTGCCAAAATGGGTGCTCCTGCTTATGTAAGTAGGTAGGCGTTGGCTCTTGCACTTTACGCGGTGTCGCGTGGCTTAGCCCCAAATGCTTTCTTACCTCCTCCATCTCCATCGGCGAGATCGTGACCAATACGTTCTTCCCGTCGCCTCCCGTGGCGAATGAACCCGGCGGACGACCGGTTGGGATACTTTTCTCTTCGGTTCCGCGATCATTTATTCGAGTAATCCACTGGCATGGAGCTGCCTCGGCTACTCTCCTCTCGCGCCTCCTCATCTGTATCAGTACCCGCATCCACACCCCAATCCTCTCGGTCAGTCTTAGCCGAGCCCGTATAGTCATGGGGCGCTTTTCTGACACACAGCGGCAAAACCAGGCGCAACATCACGCCTCGAAGTCATGTCGTGCCCTCCAGCCCAAGCCCGTCGCCACAGCCTTCGAGGTTCGTGTACTTGACGTCCGCGACGACGCCGCTCCGCTCGGGCGCCTTACGATCTGATTATGGCGTCGACCGAGGCGACGAGTCGCAATCTACGGCTCCCAGCTCCCCGCCGTGCATGTCTCCCGACCTCTCCACTGCCAAGACCTCGATCATTAGCTCTCGCATGTGCGCACCCGCTAAGTTGCTGGAGCTTCCGC
Organism: Colletotrichum plurivorum; assembly: GCA_014235945.1. Taxonomy (NCBI): domain Eukaryota; kingdom Fungi; phylum Ascomycota; class Sordariomycetes; order Glomerellales; family Glomerellaceae; genus Colletotrichum; species Colletotrichum plurivorum. The sequence continues at coordinate 921 of WIGO01000562.1, forward strand.
GCCGGGATGGGCTCAAACGGAAACGAACCACAGACCCCGTCGATGGCAGCTCGATGCGGAAGGCCCTCTGTCGTAACAAGAACGCCGAAACTGACCGCACCCATGACGCACGAGACTGCGATACCCATCGCATCAAGCCATCCGTCCGCCCTAAGAAGGGGCAGGCAGAAAGCATCAATCTCCAGCTTGCCACCGACGCAGTTGGTGATGCGCCAGAAGACACGGTCTCAGCTGTAGCCAGCCCAGAACAATCACGTCCTCAGGATGAAGACGACGCGGAAGGTGGCGACGACGAGGAACAATACCCGGTGGATTGTATTTTGGATCACCGCTTGGAGGGCGATGACGGTGCTGTGAAGCTCCTCGTAAGATGGGGAGGCGAGTGGAACGACCATGAGCCGACATGGGAAGACGAGGAAAGCCTCTGGGACACTTGCCGGTCGGTAGTTCTCAAGTACTGGCACCAGAAGGGACGAAAAAACCGCCGAACAAAGATGCTGTCTCTCGACCCCCATGATGGGCCGTTCACAGCCCATCGCATTCTCAAGGCAAGACCTGCTCGGCGCCGACGAGACGGCAGTCTCACGATTGAGAGTGGCTCCAGCTTGGAATACCTCGTGGATTACGTCGGCTACGCGAGGCCAGAGTGGCAGCCGGAACGCTGTCTCCCCGCTGCTCTCATCGAGGAGTGGGATAGGACATCAGCTTCCTCTCAGTCTTGACGGATGACTCAACGAGACGTTCCTGCGTCCCGGGAAATCGCAACTCGGAACTGCAGAAGTACAGCGACGCGCCCATGCCCTGGGTTACACTCGGCTTTTCAGCATCTTTGCGATACATTGCTCGTATCGTAAGTGGTTCGCTGAGGGTGGCTCGCCGTCGACGCTCATTTAACCAAGCAACAGGTGCTTTATCTTTTACGCGCCGGACAGGCGCTCTTGGAAGACGAGCCAGAATATTCTTACCATATGACCGCGAACGGCGGCCGCCATATAGATATCGGCAGTTCCGGACTGCAGAACAGCAAGGAACATGGTGCTGCACATCAGGGGCGTCGACCTGGACACAGATGGACCGTGGATTTGATGTTAGGGAGAAAAGGCAGCGCCTGTCCTTGGGGACGATTTGCCTCTAATTTGCTCGTATGCCATGCTCGGGCGAAGGTGACAAGGGCAGGCTGTGAAACCCAGGATTCAGCATCCCGTCTTGTGGATGGCGCAAAATCAACATTACCAGGGAGCCAGTTGCTTGTTATTGGCAGTCCCGCACTAGCAATAGACCCAAACAAGGTTAATCGCAGGTATTTCTCAGTGCAGGTCTTGTGTGGTTCTAGAGGTTGTCTTCCCGAGATAGCAAAATCGTGGGGTTGAGGACGAAAGACGACGTGGTTGCCGAGGCTGACGCCTCCACGCGCGGGTGAGACATGGGTTGAACAGCGCGGAATACCTAGTCAGAGGTTAGAAGTATCTCTCAGCCAAGAAAAGGCATCGCCGAGGGAAACATCAGGGTGTGGTGCGGGCGGGCAGATGTTATTCGCACGATTATTCAATGCAAATTGACCCATACACGGGTATCCAACGGCTAACAGACCTTGAGCCACCAATGCCGGTCTGCCAGTGGACTAATCTGCTTACGTCATGTGGTTAGAGCGGTGGCGGAGTTTCTCCTCCTCGGCGGGCGGCTAGGTACGTACCCGTGCAGCGAATACCCCCACCACGAACGCGGAAACACACCGCAGCGCCAGCCTGGCAGCAAGCCAACGACACCTCCATCTGCTATGCGGTCTGATGTTCGAGCTACCTACCTTGCTGCCTGCCTTCTCACCTAGGCATCCATGTCTGCCTCGATGCTACAAGCAGTCGGCAGACCATCCTCGACCGACGCGACACGGCCATGGACACACACCGCCCCCTCCTAACACGAGACGAATTCCTCAACGCCCAGCACAAACAGGACGCCCTGCTGAAGGATGAGATTCGATCGGTCCGAAGAAATGTCGCCTCGCTCAGGCTCGAGGTCAAGCGACTGAATGCCTACACGAAAAACGGCAACCTGAAGAACCCGATGCTCCCCATCACTCCGATCCCCAAGCGGGCCGAGGGCGATCGCGAAATGTTCCCCGAGGACCGACTGTTTCCCAAACACGCCAGGCAGTTCTACGCCATGCGCAAGGTCTCCAGCGCCGACGCTCATACCCACCGTGCCGCGATGCTCATCTACCTGATCGACTTTTACAATGTCGAATACTCGGGCTGGGAGCAGGACGATCCTCGCGACTACGACTACGAAGCGTACGAATCAAGCTCCGAGCCTGAACTCCCGACACCGCAATCAGGTCCCAAGCTGGGTCTCGAAGATGCAGTTCTTAGCTACCCAGGCCGCGCCGTCGAAGCTCTCGAAACGATACTCGGGATCAACGAGGAGAACTTCATTCGATTCAGGGAACGCGCCGCGGCGCTTCGTCGAAGCCTGCCCGCGCGACCCGCGAAGAGACAGCAGCGATTTTCCGACCCGGTCGGCAGAGAAGCGGAGAGGGCCTCTCCTCCGGGGACGCCAAGGGGGACGCCGCCGCGAACAAGCAAGCGCCTCGCGCGAACGATCGTCGGACGGGCAACAGAGAGACCGGAGATGGCGGACAGGGCACCGGCGAAGCACCACGACGTCACATGGGACGAACCGACCGAGAGGATGGAGGAGGAATACAACGACGGGGCGAGCGAGCAGACGAGAATCACCTGGGACGCGTCAGCCAAGGCACGCAAACGAGAATTGGTAGCCAGGTTCGCGATGGCCTCGCGCGACGATGCTGTTAGCGAGGGATCTGCGACGAATGCCGAAACGCTCTCAAGGTTCGCGTCACCGTCTTGAGAAACTCCAAGCATACCTGCGAATGTTCTTTGCACTTTGTCTCCGGCCCCCTCGCCGCAAGCTTGTTATGCGAGACGTAGGCGATCAGAAGCCGCGGTACTGCTGCCGACCAAGAGCAGCGTGGAGATGGCGGGCGCGGAGCCAGTCATGCACAAGGGATGCCCTCCACAAGCCTATGCCTCTGTGGTCAGTACTCGGCGAAGTCGACTTGCCATCTATTACGGGTCTGTAAACCCAGGCCACGAGATGACGAGTTGGCACGTCCACAAGAGCACGAGTCGCCCTGGGCCTTGGTGCTGCTGCTTGGGATAGCGGGACAGAGGGCGGCGTTTGGAGCACATCGCTCGGCGCAGCAGTCCCTAGCCCGAGGCGCAGGACGTATCCGTACTCCCGCCTTCTTTTGTACAAGTCAGCTAGGTAGCCTTTCCTAGACAGAGTGTTCCTTGTCGCGTCGCGTACCTAGTCAAGCCGTCGGTTTCGGCACGGAACGGCGCCCTCATGTGACTCGAGCGCATGTATGGAGCCGGCTGCGAAGTAGGTACCTACCTACCTACCTAGGTAGGCACGACCTTGATGGACATCTCTGTTAATACCTACCGCCGGGGAAGTCGCAGCTCGGGCGCCAACAGGAGGTTCCGACCTAAACAACCACACAGCTTAGGTACCTACGTCGGTACCGAGGCACCTGGAATCGTAAGGTTTCCCAGGGGCGGCCAGTCACAGCAGGCACGGTGCATATGTAAATTGGATCCCACTAAGAAGTGGCCGCTTAAGGTTCATCACGCTGCAGCGTTCGGCGCAGTGGCTGCCTCACGTGATCGCGTCCGAAGCCAATCCCAGGGTGCAATCATTAAACACGAAACGACGTGTCGGGGGCGGACGCGTCGAGCAACGGCTACAAGCTTCCCAGCTACGTACAACTCCCCCAAACACAAGCAAAGAAGAGAATACAAACATCGACCAAGTTGCCCATCTTCTTTTCGCTCATTTCTACCCGACCCGATACGCAACCAAACCCCCTCAATCGCAACGAACCCCAGACAAGATGGCCCGTTCCGAAGACGAAGTCAAGCGCGCGAAGCAGGCCCGCGCCGCCCACGCGCGCGCCGTCAGAGCCGCGAACAAGGAGAAGAGGGAGAAGCTCAAGGCGAACAGGATCGCCCTCATGGCGCGCGCCCGCGCGAACAAGGCCCAAAGTACGTTGTCCCTTTCCCTTTTCCTTCTTTCGATTCCGCTGTCGCGACATCCCGCTGACCAACCATCGCTCGCGCAGAATAATGCGCCTGTAGGATTACGGACACGACTGGCGATATTGCAGCCGACGTTGCTGCGAGACAAGGATATGGACGGTGGTGCAGTGCTTGCTTGGGCGACCGCGCATGGTCGAGGTTGAAGATGAACATGATGGTTACGAACAAAATAAACACGACGGGTCGGGAGGAGCTCCGGGATGTAACCGGGATACATGATATCAGAGCACTTTGGACCTGTCTCTTACTACATATTTTCAACAGGCGCGCGGCAATTTGACAATCGAATGTCTTCCTATGTCCCTTCCTCCTTTCCGTGCGATGCGCATGCCTCCAAGCGGGACGACTCTGTTGTTGTTCTCCGACTGAGCGACAACGGACCGTCGCGACCATCGTCGCCTGCTTTGTCACGACCCCATCAGAACCAGGAAGATACTACGTATGTACAATCCAATGCAAAGACCCTGCGTCCACATGCATCCGTTCGCAGACCCGCTCCGACAGGCTGGTTCCGGCCGTTGCGCCCGGGGCTTAAGCCCCGGCGGATGGGGACAGGTGCGCATGCGGCCCCGTTCTTGGTGTTGACCTTTTTGGAAAGATAGCCGACCTCCGGCATGCGACGAAGCCGGCTCGCGCCTTATCGACGTGCAGAAGGCCGAGGTCGACCCCATCAACCCTTGTATTCGTGTATGCACCAGTGACCACGCCGCCGAGCCCCCTGTTCGTGTGATGAGTTGTAAATCTCGGCTGGAAGCCCGGCATTGCCCAATCCAGCGCCCTCGTGGATGTTTGCTGCACCAACGACGCACCCCATCAGCACCAACACCAACAAGCGGCTGGGCAAGCAAACATCGCATCCCAATCAGGCATCTTAATTTGCGACGTGGGTTCATATGTTCCTTCCGCATCCCCCTCCCCCTTCGAAACCCGATCCCCCGCAGGGATTCGCTATCCGTCGCCACCTCTTCGTGCTCTCTCAAAATGCGACCGCCTGGCACTCTACTTGCTTCCGGGCGGTTTCCCGTTATCATCAACGGATAGGTGCGTTCAAACGGTCCACACCCGCTCCGTCTTGTCTTGCTGCTAACCAATCTCCAGGTTTCCTCTATTTATGGCCCCATTCTCGAGTCTAGCGCAATTCCCTCGCAATGACGAGGACGACGACGCCCTCTCAATGTCCCAGCGCACCCGGCGATCTGGATCGGCACGGTGGCCAGGATCCCCCAAAACCGACCCGCTCTGCCGACCCCCCCGACGACAATGGACGCGATGCCCGTGCCGACTCCCCACCAGCCGATCCCGTCATGGGCGCAAAACCGCAATTATGCTCAAACCCCGGAGCCAACGAGCACAGCTCAGAGTCACAAATGCAAGATGACCACCGCCTACCCCCACAGCCCGTGTCCGCCGCGACAGAAGTCGCAGAGCCACAACAAGCCGGAAACACAGAGACACATCAGGCCGGAAGCACGGAGACAAAGGAGGCCGGGAGTACGGAGACGAAAGAGGCCGGAAGCGCAGACGCGCCAGAGGATGACAAGCCAGACTGGGTAGACGACGCATGCGAATATTGGGGGGAAAGATATACTTCGTTGAAGATGCGCATCGACATGTTGAAAGGCCGCAAGGAAAAAGGGCGGAGCATCGACGAGAACAAGCTCATGTATTACCGCAAGATCAACTACGAAATACAGAAGAAGAGGAAGCGGGAACGGGATATCAAACGGGCGGCTTTGAAGAAAGACGCGGAATCATAGAACAACGACGAGAAAACAAAACACTTGGACTTTTGCTGTAGTGTTTTTGCCTGTGCCAAGGGGCTTCCATCGTTCAGGTAGGTACTGAAGTACATAATTAAAGTACGGAAGGTCCATGTCTACCTAGGTACCTAGGTAGTTGTTACTCCTGCCTGTCCTTGTTGCGCCCAGCCTGTTGTTGCCGCGCTCGGAGGGAAGGAACGCCCACCCAACCCGCCTGCTGTTGCTCCTTCCGTTTCCAACCTCTGGCGGGAAGGGGTTATCAGAGCCATTTTGGTCCTCAATTTGCACCAGCAAGAGGGGTCAACTGGCCGAGAAGGTAAAGTCAGGCACAAGTGCCCCAGACCCTCGAGTGATCCCAGGCGCTACCCTTTCGCTGAGTTCGATCCATCCTTTTGTCATCTTTTTTTATGTCTTTTTGGCACTCTTGCTTCTGTCTCTTCCTGCCCCCACGCTTCTTCGAGTCCACCAGCGTCCTTCTTCCCCAGCGTCCTTCTTCCCCAGCGTCCTTCTTCCCCAGCGTCCTTCTTCCCCAGCGTCCTCCTCTACTTAGGACTTGCTGGTCCTTCGAAAATGGATGCAGGATATCCCAGGGCGAAGACGGCCTCGTTGCCCGAACACACGGCTTCCTCTTGTTGGACCGAAGGCCAGGATACAGAATCAAACGTTCAAAGTGCCGAGGTACAAACCACATGTGAACCAGTCAGTCATCTTACTTCTTCGTCGCAAATACTAAGAACCGCCCTTCCGCTTGTTCCCGGTCCCGCAGAGTCTCCCGACGGCTCAACGACAGCCGCTGCCCCCGGAAATCTCTCGTGTGTGTAAAGGAAACCCTCCTGCATCCCTCGCGTTTCGCAGGGACCCTCAAAGACGGCTCGGCCGTCCCGCGTACTGTGCCTGCACCTCCCCAGCGATGGCCATCCCAGCAAGCATGACAGCCTTGAAAAAGGCCATCGTCGACGCCAAGACGAAGCAAAAACTGCAGCTCCCACAAAATTTCATTGTCCTGCCAGTGGAGATCGTAGGTGGCTGGCAAGAAACCAAGCACACAACGTCGAAGAACGTCGCCACGAGGAATTCAATCGCCAGCAGGAAAGCCGCAAACATCACCCGAGCTGTGACTCCAAAGAGCCATCGAAGACTCCGAGCCGCCTAAATCATGGAGCTCTAGTCAGTGACGATCCTAAATAGGTAGCCTCCAAACAAGGGACGAGTCTTGTTACCATGAACCGAGCCGCGGCTGCTTTTGTAGGCCTTGCACCTGAGCTTGGCTGGGATGAACACGACCCGCTCAGCCTTGCCGGAATGTCGACGGAGCTGTCATTGGAGGCATGAGATGCGGTGCTGATGGCCCCCGAGAATGGAATGCGAGAGGTAGACGTCCATGCCGGCAGACTTGTGAATCGCCTCAGTCTCTGGACCGGCACCTTTTGACCGAGCTGGGGTGCTGTTCTAGGTGCCATGCCAATTTATTCTGTGCGTAATGCTGGGTATCGCGTTGAAGTCTTGAGAGTAAATTGCAGAGTGGGCCTGAAGTGAAGTTAGGTATGCTCAGGAACAACCTTTTAGCTGGCTTTCCCTCCGCTACCTTGGTTCGGCTTCATTTTACCGTCGTCAAATTGAATGTCTTGGAACCTTTGAATTTGGGGTGTCTCGGTCTCTGTTTTGACCTAGGATGTGGAAAGATGATACGTCTTTGACGTGAACGCCCGAGGCTCTGCCGAACCTCTCTGCGTCTTGGGTTTGAAACTTTCAGCTGAGACACAACACTTCAACAGATGGAAGTTCAACTTTGAGGGGAAACCCAGATGTTTAGTCTCAAACTCCTTTTCGCTTTGTCTACTTAAACCTGGTCGTGCCAAACCGCCGCGTTGCAGATCATGCCCCTCTCAGTTCTTTTCGGGAGCGCTGCACCGCTGAAAGCGTATTGGAAATCGTTGCAACCAGGACCATCCATTTATAGCCACTCTCCACCATTAATCGTCCCACTGGAGCTCCACGCCAGTTTTACCGTCGGCTTCCTGTTTACCCGTTGTCGCAAACTAGCTGTGTCTAGTTGGCCGTTTGGGAGGCAGGTTTTTCACTGCAACCGAGCACTGTTCTGCCAAGAAGTCATCGTCGGCTCGGAGCCTCGCGATCGGGTTGTCTGTCATTTTCTGACTTTGTGGCGCGTTATTTGATAGAGTAATAAAGTGGCCGACGAGATGTAGAGTTTCTTCGTACGCCCGCCCGTTGGCAAACGTCTGTTGGGCAATGCTGATGGCCTTACTCATGGCACCGCCGTCGTTGGGGGTAACCCTAACCAGTTGCATCGCATCGTTGAAAATGGCACGCCCAGGGAGCGGCAACTGTGCGACTGATCCACCAAGGCCAGTGATGGGCAAGACCATCTGCAAGTCCCCATACTCCCACAGAGGCTCTCAAACGATCTGCCGACGGACGAACATCTCGATTGCCTTCACGAACGCCTTGCATCCGATGACCATTTCCTCCTTCCAATACACGCCCCACACGGCCGTGTCGGTGGCATCCGGGAAGCAAGGGCCGACCCAAACGAGCTGTCCTTCTTGGTTGTCGAACTTCTGTATCTGTGAGGGCGCGCGTGAGGACAGGTAGCCGAGAACCTCGTTATGCTCGACGCTGGAAGAAGACGGCTGTCGCGGCCACGATTGTGATGGCGGCGACGACGGTAGTGGCGGATGGAGGTTATGCAGACATTGAGTCCGAGCCGCTTCATTTCGGCGCATCATGCTCGAAAGAAGGAGCGAGGTCTTCGCCAGGCCAGCGGCCTTGTCATGGTTGCTCCTTAGCGTCGAAATGGTGTGAACCATGTCTTTGAATTCAGTTGCTGAAACTTCTAGCCCACGGAGAAGGTTGTTTATCGCGTCCACGGAACTCATGATGAAATATCTGCTGCCGCTGATGTTAGCTTCCTCGGTTCGTAAGTAGGGGTAGGCTATATAAAACAGGTAGGGAATTTACAGACTGCTTTGTAACGATTTTGTGTTGTTTTTTGATTAATGCTTGGATGAACTGGTTAATGTTTGGATGAAGTGCAAGCAGAAGAGAGAAAAGAAATGGGAGAAAGAGAGAAGGCTGTGGTGTAGAAGGAGCAAAGGTGAGTCCGACTGGCATGGTCTCGTCATTGGCGATACGATGGTGATCGCGCCCTCCTGGGAGTAGTGGGAGGCGCTTCATAAAACAGGTAGGTGGTTCTAAGGGCCACTTCCTAGTTCTGAAAACGCGAATACTGAGCAGGTAGATGACCCAGCAATTTCATCTCTGTGATTCATCGAGCCTTTCCAATGCTCCTGCCCGCTCAAAAGCATTTTGGAAAGGTTACCATCTCCACAAAGTCCACTAACAAAACAAACATACAAAAGACAGTTCGTGGCGCGGCCCTGGAGTAGCGGCTCCAACTCCCGGGAGCTGTTCCGACGAACAAATGTGTCACGCGGCTCTTTTTTTCAGCCCAATATGGTTGCTGCTTCCCCTGCCCGGCTTCGAAGTCCGTCCTTCTCCTGCGTTGCTCTCGTCGTCATAATTGGGGAAGTATCCGGGCTGTTTTTGCAGGGAAAGAATGACCGCAGACCGTCTCGATACGTTTCGGGAAGGTCCTTGACAGCAGACACGACCCTGAGTTCTCCAGTAGACATGGTTGTATCTGGTCCGCTGCATCATTGAGGACAAGCCTCTCTGGGTGCGTCCCTGTTCTTCGCCTTCCCGGAGCAGACGCAACCTGCGCGGGAAGATCGTTCTTGGGCGCCAAGACATCTCCATATCGTTCCGAGCTCGTATTGGTTTCTGGTGCTACCAATCTTTCCTCGCTTCATGACGGCGCCCCGTCAGACCACACGCCTGTGCTTGGATGCGAGCTTCTCATCCACCTATGCAAACCACCACTATGTGCGGTTTTCTCCAGTAAATTTCTCTGTTCTTTTCGTGAGTCGTGTGGGAACCAGAACTCCCGTCGGAAGACCATCAGTTCTAGCTCCAATGGGCCTCCGACGGGATAAGGGTTGTTTTCACCGTCAAGAAATCCCGGCGGGCGTTTCGGGACCTGCCTAGATGCAAATTCAATAGCAATTATCTCAAGTTTCAGCCTACCTCTTTAAAGTGGTCGTTGAGCCAGGGTGGTCTGCTCGCATGAGGCAGGGGGTCAATCTGGCTTGGCTTGAAAATCCCCACACCACAGCCCCGTCAAGGCAAAACGGACTTTGGTTGTCAACGGTCAGCACCGTCGGTACTGTCAAGCAAGTCCGGTGGTCTTTATCTCGGGACAAATCTTGATTTTTTAGTGCCAAATAATGCAATCTGTTAAGAGCTGTCGACTATAAAACCTCACCGGTGTGCCTGTCCAAGATTGATGCTTGGAGTATCACTCATCACAGCAACCCAAGATCAGAACTTCAGAACAACATCACAAAAAGTCTCATAGTCCCCAACTACCAGCATAATGCTCGTCAAATCTCTTCTCAGCGTTGCCGTACTGGGCCTTTCTCTGCCCATGGGCGTTCTTTCGAACCCCGTCGTCAATTCCGAGGCGCGTGCCCTCGGCGAAGACTCGCAGGGCGCCGAACTGCAAGCCCGCGCCAAGGAACCGGGAGTAGGTTTCCAATCTCTGCAAGACATCTGCGATGAGCGCCATTCTCACGAA
>WIGO01000563.1:0-11122 GCA_014235945.1 Colletotrichum plurivorum
CCGTTGAAGTAATCAACACACACGCTCTTTTACCCGTACGCCTCGTAAGATCGTTAATGAGACCCCTCGTCGTTACAGATGGCGCATGCCTCGTGCTTGAGAAGCCCGATGTGCTCGACCTATAGGCGTTGCCGAATTGCCGGCCCACGGGCCCGGACCGGTTCCCCGATCGGCGCCGAGTATCCCGACGAGTGCCGGTCGCGACAGAGCGAGACCTGCTACCTACTAGCAGGAGACCATAATATCGTGGTGTGTAGATCTCACTACCCGTTCCCGTGGTCTCGCGAAGGTTGGGACAACGGTGGGTAGCATTGCTAGATGGCTCGACAACAACCAGACGATTGCAAGTCCACCCGAGAGTCTGGATCTGCCGCCACGACGTATGTTCGCGGCCAAGAAAGACTCTCAAGGGGTCCCCGAGACTCTCCTTTGTGGTCTGCTGAGGTCTCTGCTGATGAAAAAGGCACAGGTCGTTTTCCGCGGTGCGCTCCGCAACTCTGCGCATCGTCGGGGATCCCGGAGCCGAGAACGATCCAGCCACCATCTCCCAATCTGCAGAGGATCGCCAAGGTGCTCTGATGTTGCTTATTATCCCCTCCAATCACGACCAGTCTCGGCGATCCGGTCCAATCTCCCACCACGGCTCTGCGACGTCCAGTTGGGCTATTCCATCCCCCAATGCCGGAGACAAGCCGGATTTTCACGTCGGGATCCCACCTCACGACTTTTGCGCACCGAACCATAACTAATTCAGCGCAACATCTCATGCCCCCCAACCCCCGTTCCTTTCTCTCATGTGATCGAGCGGGGGATCGCGCCGTCTGGGGTAGTCTGTGCATTTGCGGGGATATGTAGCTCTCACCTGCTCGTCCGCCCATCGGATCCCACACACAGAAATGCTCCCACGGATGTGGATATGCGGTGTGGATATGGATATCCTCACGCGTTCTGAACCTCGGGAGCAGTGGCCTGCTTCGCAAGTGGGAGCCATCCCCAGAAGCGGACCATTAACATGCCGGCAATGGTGAGCGTATAAAAAGGCTCCGATGCGGCGTCTGCGATGATCACAGCGGATGCCGTTCCGATCTTCACCCCTTTTTCTCTCACAGAAATAGTTCATCATAGACAGACCGAATTTGGTCCCCCGCCAACATACATGGCCGATACCACAAACGTCGCCCGGATGGGCACAAACGAGAAGCTCGACAGGAGCAGCAGCGACATGAAGGAGGACGCGCCGCCCGAGCAGGTCGCGGCGGTCGTGGCCCACGAGATCGCGCACGAGGTCGACGGCGGGGACTACTCGCCCTGGACCAAGTCCATGTTCACGCTCTACGGCGTGCTGTTCGTCGCGTACTGCTGCGGTGCGCTCAACGGCTACGACGGCTCTCTGATGGGTATGTTTGGGAACGGAAGGCTTCCCCTGGATGTGTTGCTGACGTGCTGAATAGGTGGCTTGAACGGCTTGACTTCGTACCAGCGCACTTTCGACATGTAAGCAGCTCTGGCTTTGAAGCTGTCTCAGATCTTGGAAGCTAAATAGACCGCAGGAAAACCTCTGGCTCGTCCACTGGCATCGTCTTCATGATGTAAGACGACGACACACAGAAGAGTTGGGAATATGGGGTCTGACGAGGTTCCAGGTACAACGTCGGTTCGGTTGCGGCAATCTTCTTCACGGGTAAGCAGTCGGAGATCGAAGGGAACAGTGACCCAGTTGCTGACGGACTTTTACCAGGACCAACCAACGATCTCTTCGGCCGTCGATGGGGCATGATGGTGGGCGCGTTGCTGATTATCGTCGGCACCGCCGTGCAGTAAGACAAGCCCGTCGATACCTGTGGCCGCAGCGGGGACTAACACGATGACAGGGCGACGAGCCACGACGTGCCTCACTTCCTGGGCGGTCGCTTCATCCTAGGCTTCGGCGTCTCCTTTTGCTGCGTCTCCGCGCCGACGTATGTCAGCGAGCTGGCCCACCCCAAGGTATGTCGACCTCGACCATCTGCGACGAGTAGAGCTGATCGATGAATAGTGGCGAGGCACCCTCACCGGTCTCTACAACTGCATGTGGCCCGTCGGGTCCATCATCTCCGGCTGGGTTGTGTACGGCTCGTCCTTCATCCCTGGAGATGACGGATGGAGAATTCCCGTGTGGATCCAGGTATGAAAGACTACGCGGCCCATGCCGAAGATGTATATGCTGACGACTGGCAGATGGTGACGAGCGGAATCGTCGTCCTCTTTGTTTTCTTCCTCCCCGAAAGCGTATGTAACATCAAACACGCCGTTGACGACTGTTTGCTGACTCGCTCCAACAGCCCCGATGGCTCGTCGCCAACGACAGACACGAAGAGGCCGCGCGGATCCTCACCAACCTGCACGGCGAGAAGGACCCCAACCACCCCATCGTCCAGCTGCAGATGAAGGAGATGATGGCGCAGATCTCTAACGAGGCCAGCGACAAGAAGTGGTGGGACTATCACGAGCTCTGGAACACGCACTCGGCGCGCAGGAGACTGATTTGCGTCCTGGGCATGGCCATCATGGGACAGGTAAGCGACCCATGGGCCCCTTTCTCTCGGGGAAATCGAAGAAATCGAGACTGACGCATCACCTCTTGCAGGCCTCCGGAAACTCGCTGTCGAGCTACTACCTCGTGACGATGATGAACACGGCCGGCATCGTGCAGGAGCAAAAGGTCCTGGCCCTCAACGCAGTGAACAGCGTCCTCGGCCTCCTCGGCAGCGTCGTGGGCGCGCGGCTTACGGACCGCGTGGGCCGCCGGCCGCTGCTCATCTACAGCATCCTCTTCTGCTCCGTCTGCTTCGCCGTCATCACGGGCACCTCCAAGATGGCCGTCGACGACCCGAACAACACCAACGCTGCCAACACGACCATCGCTTTTGTTTATCTGTTCGGCGTCGTCTTCTCGCTCGGGTGGACCGCCCAGCAGAGCATGTATATCGCCGAGACGCTGACGACGAGCACGCGCGCCAAGGGAACCGCCGTGGGCAACTTCGCCTCCTCGGCCATCTCGCTGGTCCTGGCGTACAGCTCCGGCCCGGCGTTTGAGAAGATTGGGTACTACTTCTACCTGGTCTTTGTCTTTTGGTGAGCACCTCTTTTCTTTCTTTTCGTTCTCCTTTGGGGGTCGGCCCGGTTGGGTTGTCAAAAGAAACCGTTTTTGCTGATTGCTAACTCGAAATTCCAGGGATCTCATTGAGGCCGCCTTCATCTACTTCTTCTTCCCCGAGACTAAGCACCGCACGCTCGAGGAGCTGGAGGAGGTGTTTGCCGCGGCGGACCCCGTCAAGAAGAGTCTGGAGCCCCGAAGCGCCTCGACAGTCCTCGACACGATGAAGGTCGCCAACGAGAAGCAGCTGGCCATGGATGGTGTTGAGAACGTTTAAAGGGGGTTGTCTACATGCGAGCGCGACGTCGTGGTCAGCGAGGAACTAATGCGGGGAACTTCAATGGGAGATGGAAGATGATGAATACGTACCTTGATCAATGAGAAGCTTAATGAGCCATACCATCTGTCGTGTTTGCAGTTCCTGTCCCTTGTCCGTTCACTGGCTTCTTTCTTCCATTTAACAACGAAGAATGATATCGGGGAATTCGATGACAACCAAGAGCAAGTTGATTGGCTGGCCGTAATCGACGCCTCTTGGGACGTTTCCGTTTGGTCCTAAGAGAGCATCGGACTTCTCACCGACGTAGCTGTGTCGCATGAGAAGTTAGTCGGACAGTAGATCCGTCAAGCGGGGGGGACAAGGACTCACCAACACCGAAGCCCGAGGTTACGAGATATGCTCCACCAGCAAGCACGCAATGCTATCCGGAAGACTCAGACACTTAAGTCTACCAAGGTCCAGCCTGCGAGGGACGACACAACGCACGCATCCCTGCAGAGCAACACCCTCGAAAAGAAAGTCAATCATGGCCGGCAAGAAGCCCATCGTCCTCCGCCTTGGCGAGGACATCAAGTACAACCACGACTACTACCGGGACGTCTTCACGTCGCGCTTCGACGTGGTGGCCAACGAGGAGCCGGACCGGGCGTCCTTCATCGCGGCGCTCAAGGCCGGCAAGTACGGCGACTTCGCAGCCATCTTTCGGCCGCACTTCCAGACGGGCGGCGAGATGGGTCAGTGGGACGACGAGCTGATCGGCTTACTTCCGCCATCGGTGCGCATCTTCGCGTCGGCGGGCGCGGGTTTCAACTGGGCCGACGTCGACGCGCTCGGGCGGCGGGGTATCTGGTACGCCAACGGGGCCGGGGCGAGCGATGAAGCTGTCTCGGACACGGCGCTCTTCATGATCCTGTCGGTGTTCCGTAACTTCTGGCGGTCGCAGCGGGCAGCGCGGACGTGCGACCCGGAGCAGTTCCTCGCGATGCACCGGCTCGTGGGCAGCATCTCGTGGAACCCCCGCGGCCACGTGCTGGGGATCGTCGGGCTGGGGAACATCAGCAAGAAGCTCGCGCACAAGGCGCGGGCGGCGCTCGGGATGGAGATACACTACCACGACGTTGTGCGGTCGCCGCCCGAGGTCGAGGCGGAGCTGGGGGCGACGTTCCACGCGACGCTGCACGGGCTGCTGGCGGTCGCGGACTGCGTGACGCTGCATACTCCGCTGAACGCGCACACGCAGGACTTGATCGGGAGGGAGGCGTTCGCGGCTATGAAGGAGGGGGCAAGGCTCGTCAACACGGCGCGCGGGCAGGTCGTCAACGAGGAGGCTCTGATCGAGGCGTTGCGAAGCGGGAAGGTGTCTGCCGCGGCACTGGACGTGCATTACCACGAGCCACAGGTGTCGAGGGAGCTGGCGGATATGGACAACGTGACGCTGACGTGCCACAACGGCGGCGCGGCATTGACGACGAGGCAGAACTTTGAGCTCGGGGCGATGAAGAACATCGTCGAGGTGGTTGGCTCGAATGGAGAGTTTATCGGCGAGCCGTTGACGCCGGTCAACAGAAAGGCGTTCGAGGAGGGATCGAAATAGTGGTCGAAGTAGCGTTTTTCTTCTCCAAAGACACATCAACATCAGGCTTGAATATTGAAGGCTCTGACGTTGAAAACATCCGCGTATCTGCTGTGACGATGCATGGAGAGAAATCACTTGGAAGTGGTATCACGTGCGGTCTGCGGCAGGGACGAAACTCCAGAGCTCGGAGCGGAAAGTGCCTTCCTTTCCGTTGTCTCTCCTTCCTCCAAGCTCCAGTGTCGCTCCTGCCTCTTCGGCTTCCAACATCTAGGTACGCAGAAAGTTCTAATCCTTTCCATTCCTTTCTCACCTTTTCTCTGGCTTACACCATTCAGGACAAAACAATCTAGCAGGTACTACCTACCTTAGGGATCTATCTACCTGATCCTCTAGGTATTCATTCATCTCCATAGGTATGTCTCGACAGATAATACCTGGCCGCTTGCCTGCAACTGCCGCCCGCCTGTCGGCTCCTTCCCGACGCAAAGTGCTCAATCTGTTAGCGGAAAAGCAAATGATTCGATCTGCTCGCCATCTCGAGCCATGCACCTCCACGTGTTACCCTCCAACGCACCACCGGCATTCTCTCCGGAGCATCGGAGCCCTCGGCCGGCCGGTGACATCAGGCAAGACCCGCCCCGGAGACCCGCGACCCGTTCGATCCCCCGCAAGCCAAGAATCCGGGGTCCCCAACATTCAGGGGCGCTCCCCTACCCCGCGACATCCGCTACCTTATTGTATATGTCGATGCTACTGCAAGTCATGGGAACCCCACCGGCCTTCTCCCCGGCAAGACCATCCTTGTCGCTGCTAACACTCATCCAACAGACTCTTCCTTCTCTCTCTTGCTGGCTAGCGCCTCCCTTAAATACACCGATGATCAAGTGGAAGGTTCAACCATGTTCCTTCCAGCGCGCCAGTCTTTTCTCCCCGACACATCCTTCCAGTCCTCGACACGGTCGTCAACATGTCAGAAACAATTCAGGAGCAAAGGTTCGACGCCGAGCACACGGAGAAGCGCCGGGCTCTTCAGCCCGACGACCTGCCGCTGCCGCAGGAGCTGGAAAACCTGAACGAAGATGAGCTGAAGGTCCTCGGGAGAGGGTTGACGCGGCGACTCGATCTCACTCTCATGCCGGCAGTCTTTATCCTCTTCCTTCTCAACATATTGTGCGTGGATGGGAAAAGCGGCGGGTGTGAAGGACAGCGCGCTGATATGACGCAGAGACCGCAACAACATCGCCAGCGCCAAGATCGCCGGCCTGCCCGAGACCCTCAACATGACGAACAACGAGTACAACACGTGTCTCCTCATGTTCTACGTCGGATGTGAGTCTCCAATGCTCCTTCCCACGATGCCAAAAGCGAGCTGACCTCCGCCCCCTCCTGCCCTAGACTGCATAACGCAAGTTCCTTCCAACCTCATCATCGGCAAAGTGCGGCCATCCTACTACATTTGCCTCATCACCTCTCTCTGGGGCGTCCTCTCCATGTGTCAGGGCTTCACCACCAACTTCTCCGAGCTCGCCGCCGTTCGGTTCATCCTCGGCTTGGTTGAGGCGCCCTTCCTGCCGGCCGTCTTCGTGCTCATGTCATGCTGGTACACCCGGAGGGAGCTTCCGCCGAGGATCGCCATCCTCTACGGAGGCAACATGGTCGCCACTGCCTTCTCTGGCCTCATCGCCGCTGGCATCGTCTCTAAGATGGAGGGCAAGGCAGGAAGGCCTTCGTGGGTGAGCTCAGGGCGCCTGTCGCGAGTAAAGTGACACAGCTAACCGTATGTCTTAGGAATGGCTCTTCATCATCGAGGGCGCCATTACGGTAGTCATCGCGCTCATGCTGCTTCCACTCCTCACAGACTACCCCCTCCAGAGCAAACACTTCTTCGTCACCCGCGAGCACCAGCTGTACGCCGTGAGTCGATCAACCCTTGTCCCAACTGACAAAGTCCGTCGCCCCGCCGCCGCTGACCACCAACGCAGGAATGGCGCATCCGCAAGGAAAACGCGGGCATCATCGACGAAGACCCCGAGTCCATCTTCTGGGGCCTCAAGCAGGCTCTTATCGACCCGAAGCTCTATCTCTTCATCGTCCAGCAGATGGCCCTCATCACCGCGCAGTCTTTCAACAACTTTTTTCCCTCCATTGTGGGCACTCTTGGATACGGCCGCACGACAACGCTGCTCCTCACCTCGCCGCCGTACTTCTTCGCTTTCATCGTCTCGCTGTGTGTCTCGTTCCACGCGGCGCATAACAATGAGCGGGGTTACCACATTGCCATCCCCATGATGTTCGCTCTCCTTGGGAATATCTTAGTAAGCACATCTCTTCGTGGTCACATCTCTTCGTGGTCACATCTCTTCGTGGTCACATCTCTTCGTGGTCACATCTCTTCGTGGTCACATCTCTTCGTGGTCACATCTCTTCTTGGTTACTGTGCGTTATCTTGAAACAACAGCACGCTGACTCGTCACACAAAACAACAGGCAATGTTCGTCCCCTCCCTCGGCGGCCGCTATTTCTCCATGTTCCTCATGACCTCGGGTTCCTACGCGCCCTACAATCTCTGCGTGAGCTGGCTATCAGCTTCACTACCCCGCCCCCGCGCCAAGCGCGCGGCAGCTCTCGCCATCGTAAACTTCATGGCCGCCGGCGTCGCGCACTTTTACACCAGCTACATGTTCCCCGACAGCCAGAAGCCGCGTTACTACGCCGGCGGCGCCGTCATGTCCGGCGCGTGCCTCGTCTGCGCTGGCGTCGCGCTGTCCATCAAGTTCTACCTGAAGAAGCAGAACGCCAAGTTCGAGGAGGAGGAGAGGGCGGGCGTGACGAGCCACAGCCACATCTCCGGGTCCAAGGCCGGGCACGGCGGGGAGGGCGTGGTGAGCTTCCGGTATGTTCACTGAGGCTTGGGCAGGGAGCGAGTTGGGGCGCAAAGGTGTTTGGGGTTCTTTGGTCTACTGTCTGGAAAATTCACTTGGTTGCGAGCGCGCTGTCTGCAGCACCCATAAAGGCGATCTTTGCCACATAGAACTCAGAGATCAAGCTTTTTACTTCCTGCAGAGAATGCTAAACGGACTTGGCCGTGTGGCAAAAGTTGATCTGGAAGGTTCGGGGTTACAGGAGGGGCGCACGCCGCAAACGGATCTGCAGGTGGAAAGGAGAGGTGTATCTGGACGGCCTGCAGTAATCCAGCGCCCTCGACGTGAAAGTGAGACGACCGTAACAGCCAAGTTCTACGACTGCCTGCGCCTGTATACGAAGCGCCCTGAGCCTGGGCGAGAACGTGAGTGGAGGCGATACTGTGCGGAGAGAACAGGAGCAAACATTTCACTCGGGACACTGGCAGACCAGCCACGAGGGAGCACGGCCAGATCACGTCACGTCAAGTCAGATGGAAAGCGAAGATGGGCGGGAACTCAAGTCTATTCTGGTGCTGGGATATTTCCCCACTATCTGTGATGTTCGATCTTCCCACGGTGAAGTCCCGTCCGGGGGAAAGGGGGAGTAAGGGGATGTGTAGCAAGTGAAATGAAAAGTCCACGCCCGGCGCGTCCAAGTCCTTGGTGAAGAGAAGTTTGTTTGTCGACGTCGACCCATGTCTGACGAGGGAAAGGAAAAGAAAAAGCAAGAAAAGCAAAAGTGAAAATTCGAACCAGTTATTTGCGTCCGAGTGTGCGGTGTCGAGGCAATGTGATGTCGGGATAATGCGATGTCTAAGATGGACTCGGGGTAGACGAGAAGCGGAAAGGAAAATAGAATGCAAGAAAAGTCGTGTCAAAGCGTGAGAGCTCGTCCTGGAGTGTGTGTCCATCTATGTCCTGTTGTTTCAGACTCATGTTCGTTCATGATCATGCTTCTCTCCCCATCGTTAGGGGCGGGCTGTGAGAGTCGAGTAGTTCAGGTGAGTCGTCATGGTCAGAGCTTCGGGCTTCTCTTTGTGGTGTCGAATCTGTGTCGACAATTGGAAATCGAAGTTGGTAAGGAATGCAACTCGTGGTGCTGTCGTGCAAGCCAGTCGTCTGTCGGGAAGATGGACGCCAGAGCGAGGACGCTTAGGATTGTGCTTCTTTGAGAGAGCTGCGAGGAGGGAAGGGCCAGCGATGTCTGCGTGTGAAGATTGGGTGTGAGGCTCACGGGAGGTCGCTATAATTGAGTGCCGCCCCTTTTGGAAAGTCGTATGAATCTTAGGCTCTTGAGAAGCTCATGTCGAGGGTGTGAAGAGAGAGAACTCGCTCATGATGAGAGGGATAAAGCTCTAATGTCCTCCTCTCCAAGATCCTCTTCATCCTCGGAGTCAGAATCATCAAGATCGGACTCCTCGGGCTCTTTCACCCCGATATACTCGCGAACGAGCACAGTCGATTTCCCTGCTTCCTTGATCTCCCTAACCGAGACAATCTGGCACTCCGTCCTCGCCTCAACCTCGAACGAGAACTCGCGAGGCTCGCTCAGCAAGCCGATGTTGTCCGCGATCTTGGCAGAGAAGAAGGTGCCCTCACACTCTTCGCGAAGCTTGCAAAAGCGCCAGGAGGGTCTTCCCTGGTCATCGTGCGTCCGATCGCGCTGGAAGGGGTTGTCTAAGAAGTCGTAGTAGTCAGGGTCATCCGGATCCGGGCTTTCGCGCTCCTCCCAGACATTGTAGATGACGTGCACGGAGCTGGCGGCGCCGAACTTGTCGAGCTTCGCGACAACGCCGAAGTTGGTCGGGCTCCAGCTGCCCTCCGCGAGCTTCGAAACGGGGTCGCCCTTCTTCCAACCGCTTCTATCCTTACCGTCCCAAGAGTATAGCGAGCAGACCTGGGCGAAGACAAAGCCGCCCTGATCGCGCGGCGGGGCGGTGGGAGTTGGTGTTTCATCTACCTTGACGCTTCCATCGGGGGCGATGTCGACGCTGGTGTTCAGCCCCAGGATGCTGCGGTGAACCAGCTCGCCTCTGTCCGACATCAAGGGATCCCAGTCGTGCGGGAGGAGAAAGACTGGGCCTGGCTTGATACCGTAGAAAGTTGTGAAGCCGCCATAGGTGCCCTCTCCGATGGGAATGAAGCGGCCGTAGCCCATCTCCATCATCCAGAGCCAGTAAGACCCGCGACGAGTGGATGGCAAAGTTGGTGAGGAGGATCTCGTCGAAGAGCTTCCTGGGCGTCTCGATGACCCGTCCCAACTTCTTGTAGCGCCCCAACCACGAGTCGCAGAATTTCAGGAAGGCGTCCATGCCCTCTTCGTCGTCTGGAAAGAAATCTCTCTCGAGAGCTTCGAGCTTGTCGTCCATTGAGCCCTCCATCTTCTCAAACGACTTGAAGGTGTCAAAATGAGCCCGTTCCGCCGGGTCGAATCCGCGGATGAGGGCGTGATCTCCGGGATACTTTTCAGGCTTTTCGAGTGCTTCCTCGAGCCAGATCGCCTCGGGCGTCGCGATGACTTCCCCTTCGTCCTTGTAGCGGTCGTGCCATCTTGCGCTGAAGTCTAGAAACGCTCAAGCCCCGGGCTCGTTGCCGGAGAAAAAGATCTCGTTGATCATCTGGGTCTGGTCGGTGTCGCTCCTCTTCAAGCTTTCAAGACCCTTGAGCTTCTCAAAGTAGTCTCGTTCCACCGCGGTGAAGTTTCGGATGCGCTGATGATCTCCCGGGAGCAACTCGGGCTTCACAAGCTCTTTATCGCACCAGGACGGCTCGGGCGTCATAGAGCCTCCTACGGCGGCCCTGTAGCGGCTGTACCACTTGCCGCGGAACATGAGGAACGCCTCGACCTCCTGACGTTGGTCTGGGGAAGAAGTCCGTCTCGATGACCTGCAGAGTTCTCGTCGATGTTTCATACATGGTCTCAAGGAACTTGAGCTTTTCAAAGTAGTCCCTCTCCAGCGCGGTGAAGTTCCGGAGGCGCTGGTGGTCTCCCGGGTATCTCTCGGGCTTCAGGAGCTCCTTGTCGACGGCGGTGATCATGATGGAGGGATGAGAATGTGTAGAGTCTGGGATAGCTGGAGATCGAGATGCGGAGAAGAGAGAGAGTTGAATCGTGAAATTTGAAGTGTAGTCGTGTGCGATGGTGGTATTTTTTGTTTGTTTGTTTGTCATATTTAACGCTATCAGAGGGCCTATCTACATACAAGCACACCTCAGAAGAACTCCCT
>WIGO01000564.1:0-10813 GCA_014235945.1 Colletotrichum plurivorum
AAATCGAAGGCGAAAGACGAGCCAAATCAACAAATCGAGGTGCTCGATTTGATTTGTTTGATCGGTGGGCAGCGCTGATTCTAATCTG
Organism: Colletotrichum plurivorum; assembly: GCA_014235945.1. Taxonomy (NCBI): domain Eukaryota; kingdom Fungi; phylum Ascomycota; class Sordariomycetes; order Glomerellales; family Glomerellaceae; genus Colletotrichum; species Colletotrichum plurivorum. The sequence goes on from WIGO01000564.1 coordinate 89, forward strand.
TGAAGAGCCTAGCTGATAGGAACTACCTGATCCCACACCCCCAGCCGCAAGATCTCGCTGCTGTCTTGCGCTGTTTCGAAAAGCAGAGCCATCAAGAGACACCTGTAAATGATCACGTCGTCAGTATCCATCTGCTGCTCCACCTGCTTGTACATCTGCGGCACCATTTGCGGTTCCACCACCTGCTCGTTCTTCTCGGTCAGCTCGTCCAGCTTCTGCATCACCAGGTCAACATCTGTTATTGCGAAGGAGCCATCCGGGCGAAGGCCTGTAATCTCGCCAAATCTTTCCAAAGTCGGTGCAAGTTCTCGTAGTCGCAGTCCTTGAAAATCGTGCCGCCCACGAGATGCGGAATCTTGCTGTGGATTTCCAGGGCCCGGCTTTCTAATAGTTTGATGGAATCGAGAAGGCTGCGTTGCAAGGCCGAAATCTCGTTTGGTTGAAGTTCGCGCTTGTCCGTTGTACTGTGGCTACTGCGGCTGAAGTTCTCCAAAGTTCGGATGGCTTTACCTGTCTTTTCGTCCACGCCGTAACTCTCACGAGCAGCCTGAATATACTGCAAGGTGTCGAGATGACGTTGGCTGATGTAGTCATCCTCCTCGCCTGTATGGGCTCTTTCGGGTTTTGTGGAATCGTTCGAAGGACCGCTCGGCGCAGGACTAGACTTTTCTGTCGCTTTCTCGGCTTGAATGAGAGCCATCGTTGTGTTGCACAAGACAGCCCTGCGGTGGTCGACAGTCCCTTCTTGCATGTGGCCGGAAGTGAGCCACGTATCTGCCGTGTTCATCTGCTCCAGGATGGTCAGTCGAATGACCTTTTGATCATAAGGCGAAACGCTGAAGAACCAGCCCGGAAGCTCTGCAGGATTACGCAGCAATTTGATGCACATGTGAAGTACCACACAGTGGCCGTCAACGGCATTCTCGTCAGCTTCCAGACTTGCGTCTAGACTCTTATAATCGTCAATGAATGAATCGTTGGTGTCTGGGTCTTCTTTTTGTGTGATCTGGCGTTTATACTGTTCCATCTTGAGGCACTCAAGATGCAGTTTAATACGCTGGTCTTCCGCTCTGGCCTCTTCAGTTTCGGCTTCTATTTTTGCAATTTCGGCATCCGCTCGAGCATGCTGAATTTCAAGGCTTGCTTTTGCTTGAGCAAGTCTCATCTCTGCCGATCTTTTGGCAATACTAAACTCTTGATACTCATCGGATCTGGTATCGTACGTTGTTGCTTCAGCACTTTCTGCTACTATATTAGCAAACAACTCCTCTTCTTTCATATGATTAGACTTACCTTCACCTTTAGCGACTTCGACTTTCGCCAAAAAAAGCTGCTTCGGCAGCCTTCACTTCTGCCAAACAACTTTCTGCCTCTGCTTTGGCGCCTTTAATTTTTGCCTTCATACTTGCCTCCGCTCTTTTCAATCTCGCCGGATAGCTCCGTATTACTGTCTTCAGTCGTTGCAACCGACGTTCGAATTTGAAGCTGTTATCGCCAGTCTCATTGATGTGTACCCCATGACCCAAAGTCGCATGTAAACTAGTCCATGAGAAGCGATTTCATCTTGGAGTGTCGACAGATTCCGGCCATGTGGTTACGTTGGTCTTGCTGAACTTTTGCAGGTTCAATCTTGACCAAACTCCTCCATTGAGAGCGATGAGCGTATACGTCAAGTCATTACAGAGCGTTGTCTTCGGGAAGAGAGAGGGAACAAACTCTGGTGTAGCGGCCCAGAAGGCTGATAAGAGGGATGCAGTCGTCCGCAATACTTTTGAGTCTTGGTGTAGGACGGTCGACGGCTTTGCTATGCTGTCTGTCTTGAACGAATAGTCGTCTGATGCGAAGGCGGTCGGCATCCTTGAGCAGATCGATGGTTCCACGTTGAAATTCGTCAAAAGTTGCCGTGGCCGCGAACTGTAGAACTCCACGTCCATAATTCATGTTCATTACGGCCATGCCCAGCTCCTTTTTCGATGGGGTAGTCGATAAGGGAGGTCGACCATGTCGGTAATAGGTGCCAAACATGCCGAGGATGGGGTAAGAAACGAATTCGCATTGGAACCCGTCGCCAACAATCATGGGATACTTCAAACCCGCTCCAGTCTGTTGGATCTGCATGTGCGCCCCCAAAGCTAGAGTGGTTCCAACAATGACTCCGACTTGGGCATATGCAGGGGCAACGACACCGTCTGGTAAGTTGTCGGCAAGTACTAATTCGAGCTCGGTCCATTTCGGAGGTGAAACTGCCTTGGAGAGGCCAGCGTCTCGGAGGAATTTGACCCTTGTTGCTGTCGAGCTGGGTTGGTGTGTTGGCGGGTTCTTGTCCGATCGTCGAGCTCGTCTTCCGCAGGATGTGCAGGCTAGGGTTTGTTCTCCTGTTTCTTCAACGCTTCCACCAGCGTATCTATCAGAGTGGGGGGGAGGGGTATGGGCTGTGTATTGAAGATTCAACTCATGCCAGCTCCATCTTTTCGTCCTTTCGGCGGCCCAATCTCCAATGGCGACGCGGTTCGTCTTTCGGTGTCCCTTGCAAGCCGCAATAGCGGCCTGCACAATGGTGATGACAGTGAATAGGGCCGCTAGTGTTACGACCCGGTCGCGTTGGTAGTGCGCGCCCTACCGGTGTGTAGCTATATAGTGCAGAACAGGGGATAATGATGCGTGCGCATCATTACCGAAGCTTTTGCTTTGTGCCACAGTTGGTTGCCCTGACCCGCTCGTAACAGCTAGTATACCGATGGCGAGTGTTACGTAGAACGTGATGGGGTCCCAGTTGTTTTCGGCATCTTCAGCATTGCGCTGGTCTTCGAGGAGTTGAAGTAGAGTGCGTAGGAGGCAATCTGCGGAGTTTTGGTTTTCAGGGCAGGTAGAACCGTCAAAAGCCATAGTGTCGGTGGTTGCAATGGAGAACGGATATTGTTACTGCTGTGAACCAAATGTGCGGGAAGTAGGCTGAAGGGGCTATATTTAAAATCTCGGGCCAGACTGCATGGGGTTGTCGCAACTTCCGGACGCCCTTCGGTGGTTCCGCCCGACTTAGCCAGAAGTGGTAATTACCCCCGTATCGTGGCACTCATCTTGCAGCATTTGTATGCAATATGTGTATGCGGTCTCAGCTTCTCGCATTTCACCATATTCCGGTCTTGTTGATTCGTCCACGTGGTTAATGTTACCTCTCTTTTCTGTCCCGTTGTGGCTGAAGGTGCATGCCCAGCCAAAAGCCCGCATTCTCGTGTCCAACATTCCCTTTCTGTTGGTTTCTTTCACCAAAGGGATAATTGCTGCATGCAGCGTAATTGGGGCGGTAACCAGCCCAACGGGGGGCACTTCAATTCAATAGTCAAAAGTGTCTAAGGAGGCTATTCGGACCTGGCTCCGCGCGGTGGGCTAAGTGGTCCCTTGGCCGGATGGGCCCCGGGAGCCCGGAGCCTTGGTTCCGGACTGCGCCTTGTGGTTGGCCCGTTAAGCGAGCCAATAGGCGGTACGGGCTAATCCCCTACCGCCATATTCCGACACTTTCGTAGAGCCACGGCATCGCTAACATAAATCAAGGTCTCGCTGAGCACCATGCCAAGACTCTCCATGTCGGTGAGATTTGTGTCACACGGCACTAGCTCATGTGCATTTGTTTCGGAAGGAGCTGTGTTTGCAACCTACATAGCATTTGGTCAACTCAACAGGGATTGCAGAACCGAGTGAAGGAGAGCATCATCCTATCAACCTTGGGCTGGACACAACACACACTGTCAAGGACGAGAACGTTCTCGTTGGTCGCCCGCCCAGCACAGCGCAGACGGAGGCTTCTCCCACTTGGGTTTATCGAGGTAGAAAGGTCCATGTCGAGATACATATTCCTCTGAATGGTAACATTCTATTGTAAGGTTCTCGATGTCCCCCTGGATTACCCAGGCACTCTTCTATGATTGGCATCCCAACCTTCTCCTCATGGTTGTGTGCGGTTATTATTTGTACCTACATGTGAATATAGATGTTGTTGTCGTTCCAGTTTTTGAGGTAGTAGTCACTGGCATAGAAATGTTTCAGACTCTAGAACAGAAAGGATCAATATTGAGCACTCTCTATCATAACGCCTCGCTTAAACTCGCTCGCTTAAGAAAGAAAAGAAATGAAATGAACGAAATATTGACTCAAGAACTCGAAGCGTCACCTTCCAGCAATGTGTCTTTGCCTTTTCCCCCAAGACTCATAGGGCGTACGCCATAATCGGCGGTTCACTCCTGACCTTCCCCTTGTACATCAGAACATTCTTCCCTGCGTCCACGAGGACGCCCTCCGTCGCCGAGATCTCGACCTTGTCAAGCTTACCCGCCGCCGGGTCCAAGCACACGCTCATGTCGATCCGCTCAAGCTTCCCGGGCCCTTCGTTGGTCAAGGCGTCTCGCAAGAGGGCGAAAGCTAACGAGTTGTAAAGCATGCCCTCGTGGGTGACGTTGGTGCCCGACACAGTTCCCGGGCACGCCGTCTGGACCTCGACGTTGGTCACTTCGACGCCGTTGGCGTCCCCTAACATGGCCGACGCGATCGGGCCAGACTGCGGCTGGACTATCTCGTCCGTCGCGCTGAAGAGTGAGGTTGTTGGGACTAGCGACTACACATTAGCACCTCTGCGTCTGTTCGGGATGTAAGACACGACTCACCATACGCGCTGTCGCCGCCGTTGGCACGCAGCGTCTGCACAAACATCGAATTGTAACCCTGCTGGTAAACGCTGGGCGTGCACCCAACAAGCGCCGCCGCCATCGTCGTATCGCATACGACGAACGATTTTTTCGTCCCGTGGAAGTCCGGACTCATCGCCACCAGGTCCGTGATGGCCTCCCGCGTGCTGGGCCAGTACTTCAACGCCCACTGGGTGTTGAGATTCCCCTGGCTCCACGCCACAACGGCGGCTTTTTGACCGGTCATGCTTTGCACGTAATTCATCGCGTACGCGACGTACTCCGAGTTCACCTGCGCATCGCCGAGCGAGGCGTTGGGGATGTTGACCCACAACGGGTCCGCGAAGTCGGACTTTGCGAGCAGGGGGCCTAGGTTCGCGCGGTACGTCGTGCCGGCCATGGCCGCTGTCCCCGGAACCAGGATGACGGGCTGCTTGCCCGAGGTTGCGGAGAATGTCTTGGGGAAGTAGATCTTGCTGCGCAGTTCCTGCTCCGTGAGCGAGTAGGGCGCGTCTAGGCTGGAGCGCTGTGGGTAGATCTGGGTCCTGGGTTCTGGGTTGGAGTTCGTCATGGAGTTCATGCCAGCGCCGAGATGCTTGTTGAGACTCTGGGCATCCATCTCGGCTGCTTGGACTGCCTGTGTCTGAGTGGTGTTGACCGCTTCGCGGATGATTAGATCTGCGTCGGGGACGGGGCGGGCGAGGACGTTTGTCCAGCTCAGGGCGAGGCCCAGAATTGTGACGCGGGCGGTTCTCATGTTTATCTTGTCTTTCTCGAAGTCGTTTAAATGTGCTCGCTGCCTGGGGTATGACTGAAGTGTTGCTTGAGATGTTGCTTGAGGTGTGGTGAAAAACAAGAAGTGCGCTGAATGAAAGACACAGGGACTCCTTTTATCTTCAACTCCATGCCTTCAAGGCTCGTACTCGCGCTGGTAAGCAACGTGGACGTCATCCATGGACCCTGACAAGAAAAAGCTAATTTGACAAGCTTATTCGTCACTGAGGTGTTCCCAAGCTACTCAATCGTTGACATATTGGTCATGGCCTCCCGAACCTGCCAATCGCTCAAAAGCATGAGACGGGACATCATAAGCGCATTCGCTTCTCCGCCAGACCGGTTATGCTTCCCGGACGATCCATACCGTCGCCGCGGCATTTGACTGACGTCGGCTGGCCGGCGGACTTGAGGCGATGACGGGTTGCCCGGCGCCTAAAGCCTCCCGTCTGAAGTTGTTGCAAGGCGCATTGCGTGCTTCTCTCCCCGGCGGAGTCCGATTGGGTTCTGCGGCCGGCAGTCGGATCGGCTGGCGTTCGACATATCTCATTTCTAAGGGTCTCTCCCACACCACCACTGCGGACCTTTTTCCCGATGTCTTGTTGTTCAGATGATATAAGGTCCAAGCTTGTTGCGTTCTAGGGGCGGACGTTTACTCCGGGACCCATCGGCGTTTGCCACGTTTGCTCGGGTTACCGAGTGTTACAGTACAAACTAAGGGAGGGGAGGATGTCGAAATGCCCGGGACCTAGGCCCGGAGACGGAGTCCATCTCCGACTCAGGGCACAACCACCGGGGCAGAAGACGGAGGGGGCCCCAACCCTGTACCGGGGACCCCTCCGCGGAACGTTGCAACAGCTCGAGTTACGGGTCCTGGCCTCGGCCAGGCCCCCGTACGCTATATACCCCGCGGGAGGTCCGGATGTAAATACACCCTACATAGCGTTAAATATGACAACAACAACAACAACAACGTTTTGCCTGCATTCAACGTCTGTCCCGAATGACATCACATATCTAGTTTGTGAGCTGAAATAAGCTCCCCCAATCGTGATCCGGGGTCTTCGGTACTCTGACTCGATTTGGAAGGGAGCTCATGGTCTGGACCAACCGTCGTCTGAAATGCCAACGCGCCGCAGGTTGTCATTGCAGAAAGCCAAAGCTCGCGCGTAGTTTCTTCTTGGCCGCTGTTTGTTGTGGCCGGTTCACGCCCGTCCGCAGAATATCTGCCTGACGGGTTTTCGGCTTTTTATCATTAGACGCACGGAGAGAGAGACTTGAAAGAGGGCCACAAACTTGGACAGGTCTGTACCGTTGTCGAGAAAGAAGGGCATGGCAAGTTGCACGAACAAGCTGAGGGCTTCATGATGTCGAATCAACCCCACGCGTTTTTCTCGAACATTTAGGCATCAGAGGGGTATCGTTCCCGCCATGGTGCCTTCATGACGTTCTTCACGGCGATGCAAGTTAGTTTCCTCGATCACAGATGTTTACGCCCGCAACCTCTCACTCCCGTCTCTCGATCACCTAGCCCGATAGGATTGCTTCCGACGAACCGGTGGTATTAATATGGTAATATGACGAACATTCAGAGCAAATTTTCAGGGTTTCATCCGTCTCCGAGGCCTCCGTGACAGAATCCAGCACGCAACGGCCGGGTCCAGAGCGCTCGGCCGCCTGACGCAAGTCGTCCCATCTATCAAGCCGCTAGGCGACCTCGGAAACTGCTCGTAACCGTATTTCGGGAAACGATACTAATAGCATGAAGAATATCCGCACAGCGAACGGTTTTCAGAAGTGACTGCTTTGGGTTACAGTGCCTCGGCTTCGCAGTCGTGTTCGCAAGTCAGCGGGAACCCGCGGCCCTTTCCTCTCAATCGACCGGACGAACAATGGCACAACTTGAAGGCTCGGTTTTACGTCAGCCATGACAATGCTACAGGCACAATCGGAAGCCCCGAATTTCCAGCTTCCCCACATTCCGTAAGAAAGCGGTCATCACCTCGGCCCGAAGGCATGGAGTCACACAACCTAGAGACGCAATCCACGCAAGACAGGAAAAAACGATCCAGTATGATGTTGTGCTGAACCGTTGACATCTAGACGGCTCCATCTCCTTTGGAACTGCATCAATTAGGTAGAGAAATCTTAGAGAAACGGATGGCAAAACGGCTAACAATCAAACAACATTTCACAACTCTTAATCGATCGGGACAGTCATGTTCTCATTCGCTTTTTGGCTGGGTCTCTCACGACGTGCTTCCCCATTTCATTTCTACGTACCTTGGTCTTGAACAAGTCTGAGATTCTCGAGGTATGCGTAGCCAGCGCCTCAAAGAGAGGTTCCGCTGACGATCCTCTGAAGGTTCGCGCGAGCAATCTACAACACGCTATTTTCTATTATGTTTCTATCGTGATGATGGTCGAAACCTACGTGTACATACCGATGAAAGCCAACACAGATACGCGCCAGGAGGTTGCATTGAACGAGGTTCCTACTGCGTTGCTAGACATTAGGCGTTCTTCCAGTGACAATTCATTCGTATTCCAACCATGAATGTGTGAACATGAAAGTATTTACACACGCAACGCGGCCGATCATTCTTGCAGAGGCTGATTAATCTCCTGATACTGCAGACCCGGTCGAAACCGACGCACCGCGTCTGCCGCATCGTCCCAAGCCCTTTTAAGCTCCTCGCGAGTTCGGAACTCTTCAATTTCGACACTCGTGACGCTGAATTCGACCCAGAAAGTGTGATCTGGGCCTCGTTGCCCGGAATCCGCGTACTCTCCAACGGCGCCCAGCGCCTCGAGAACATCCTCCCGCAAGTCGTTGACGTACTTGGTCACCTGCGATACGATGTCCCCGATGGTGACGTACGCTTTCGAGCTCGCGCGGACGACGAGCGGCTGCGGTGCCCGATACGGCATCCGCTCGCAGCACTCGCATGAGGTCTCGGCGTCGTCCTCCCCCCGATCTACAGTATGCAGGTCCTCCCACGCATCGGGGGAGCCGTAGTGGTCGAGGATGCCGATCGAGGTCTCCAGCGAGGACGTCGGGGGATTGGTGTACGGCTCGTCCGAGATCGGGTGGAGTACGACGGTGCCGTCTTTGGCCCGGGCCTGGTACGGGTCCTGCTCCGAGTCCGCGTTCGTGGGGTCCCGGAGAACTCTTATGTATTCAAGCGGAGCGAAAGCGGGCCATCGTAAGCGCTCGAATCTCAAGCTGATGGAGATCGGCCGGGGATTCCGGCGGTCGAGGAACGTCTCCAGCGGGGGGTGTAACAGCGCGGTCGGTGGCGCGAACTCGGCAGAGCTGTCTTGCATCTTGCCAGCCAAAGTCGCCAAATACTATGTGAGGCTGAGGAAAACCCCTCTTTTTGAAATCCAGATGCAGTTGGTATGAGTTGGCTGGCTATACCCTTGTTGGTCTTGGCAGTGGTCTTCATCCATCAATGTATGTATCCCTGTCCGAGACCCAGGGTAAACGGAGCAGTTGCAACCGGCCTTGTGCACCATACCATGTGAAGTAAGAAGAAACTGGTCCTGCGAATACTCTTGAGCGGCGAAGTTCTCTCTTGCTTTCTTCTAACTCAGTTCTCCGAATACCCTCCCATAAGTTTTATCTTGACTTAGGTACCTAGTAATGTTTCTCTTGAGCGGTAGTAATTCGCGGTAACCGCCTCAGCTATTCCCCAATCATGGCTAATGTGAGAAAGAACATCAATAGTATTACGCGAGGTGCAACAAGCTGAACTAAGTGCTGCCTTCCATGCAAACTGTGCAAAAGCAAAGACTGACTGAACGTCAGAATTTTCGCGTAAGAATCATCAGGTCTGTGACTTTAGAAACAACTGCTGAGAACCAATTGCGTTTGCTTAACACGCCTAAGAACTGCATTACCGGGGTCGTACGGTAAGAGTTGCCAACCTTTGTTTAGACATTAGTCCGAGTGCTGACTAACTGAAAACATGGCTCCTCTTGGTCCCCGGACTATTAACCCCTCCTTTTCCGTCAGCTGCTCACTCGGGTCACTCAGGCTTATAAGCGCCCGCACTTCCCCCAAATCGTCCGACGTCATAACAACCCTTGCTTGAATTATCGTCCACGGAGACCAACATCGAGGTTGTCTCTGGTCAACCATACAAATCAAGCAAATCTCTACGAGCGAACGACATCTATCATCACAGGTTTCTACATCGCCATTAGAGGACCTTCATCAACGAACCCCACTGCTACAGACTGAAATCAAAGCGTTGTGCAGTCTATCACCATGTACTATGAACCAGGGAAGATACCACACAACCTTCCGCACGACCCGTTCAAAGCCTGTGTCGTCCCTCGCCCGATTGGTTGGATCTCTACTATCTCGCCCACGGACCCAAAGGTACACAACCTCGCACCGTACTCGCAGTTCAACAACCTCACGTTCGACCCACCGTACGTCATGTTCGCGGCGAACCAGAAGCCCGACATGGAGAGGAAGGACACAGTGCGCAACGTTGAGTTGACCGGGAAGTTCTGCTGGAACCTGGCCACCTGGGACCTGCGCGAGGCAGTCAACATCTCCGCCGAACAGGTCGAGTATGGCGTGGACGAGTTTGAGCGCGCGGGTCTTACCAAGGAGTACAGCCGGTCTCTACCTGGCGAACCAGTGCCCATGGTAAAGGACAGCCCGGTGAAGTTCGAGTGCGTCTATTATTCGACGATCAGACTGCCGGGTAACCTGCCGGTGGGAAGTGTAGACGTCGTCATCGCGAGAGTCGTTGCCGTGCACATTAGTGACGACGTCTTGACTGACGGCAAGCTAGACGTCAGGAAGACTCAACCTATTGCCCGCTGTGGCTACTATCAGTATGCGGTAATTCGGGAAACTTTCGATATGATCATTCCAGGGATGGATGAGGCCATACGTGCAGGGCTAGAGGGAAACAGCGCCAAATTTCGCAAGATACGAGACGCTGATTCGGAAGACCAAGCTGAAAGGCAGTAGATCACAGCATACATGTATTTACGTGTCATTCAAGCTTCAAAGACAACGGGAAGTCTTTCTATCAGGCATAGAAATATCAGGATTCGGGGTGAAGTCCAGTGTGGCTCGGAGCTATCTGCTCGAAAACTCACTTTGTGAAAAGTCCGAGCCTACTATACTCGGCTGTCTCCAAATTACAGCTCAATGCTCAATCTTGGTCGTGAACTGTTGGTATCACAGGCGTGATACCCCTCATGAGGGCGTATAGCAACGGTCACGATCTTCGGTGATAATTGCTGT
>WIGO01000565.1:0-10650 GCA_014235945.1 Colletotrichum plurivorum
CTGTAAATAATGGTGGATTTTCTAAGGTTGGGGTGGTGATGGGGTTGATGGTGGCCAAAGGGGGGTGCACGGACTTAATAGTCTTGAGCATCAATAATTACAACGGGCCGGATTCTTCTATGATTAGATATCACAACACAGCGTCTTCAGCGGAAAACAACTTCCCCATAGTCCTCATTCCCCTTGAGAGTGAAGTCCCGTGGCTCCTTATCCATGTCCCCTTTCGCGAAGCTGACCCAGATCGTCTTCAGTCGGTCTCCCAACTCCACTACAGTTTGCTGCGAACTATTGCCTCCAACCATTGGGGCAGCTTTCCACGCGGACCAGGAACCGAGTATAAAAGGCAGGTCGATGCAGTGAGGCGTTCGGAACGAGCCTTGCGAGGGGCGCCAGTTGAATCGATACAAGATCGACTTTCCTCCAGCCCGGCGATATTCTTGATGGAAGCTGTCGAGGAGCCAGGTAAACACCAATCCCACGAACCACGCCGCTATCCACTCGATGAGCGTCCCGATCAACGGCCATTTAAAGAACGGGCGCAGACTATCGTTCAACCTCACGAACGGAACGCCTTCGTCCTTGGTGTATCCGATCATGATGGGCACTCGCTGGGCGACCTGATGAATCCTCTCCGCCACTTCTGACTGGTCCGGGAGCGGTTCGTGTCCCATTAGCGGCTTGAAAGGCGCGTGGGCAGAGCCGTAAGATGCCGCCACGAGGAATAACTGCTCCTGCAATCCGAGCATCTGTCCCGAGGTCCGGGTTTCGGCGTCGGAATGCACCTCTTCCCAAGCCACATCGCCCAGATCCTTGACAATTTTCTCGCGTTGGGGGGTCCAGTGCTCGAGAGGCGCACTCTGCATGATGGCCCGGTGGAAAAGGCCTTGAGTCCCGTCCGCTACCATGAGGCAGTGGATTGAAGCCGCTCCGGCGGACTGCCCAAAGACGGTGACGTTATCCGGGTCCCCGCCAAAAGCCACGATGTTCCTCTGCACCCATCGCAGTGCCTCGATCTGGTCCATCAGCCCGAGGTTCGCTGGGGCGACACCGGGAATCGGCTGATACCCGAAGATCCCGAGCCGGTAGGAGATGTTCACCCCGACGGCCCCGCGCTCAACCAGGCCGGACGGCTCGTAGCAATCTAGATCAGCGCCGCCGGAGACGTAGGCGCCGCCGTGCAGGAACGCCATCACCGGGCGTTTTCGACCATCGGAGAGCGCGTCGGCGGTTGTCGTTACCGAGACGTGCAGGCAGTCCTCGCTCTGCTCGCGCCCAGTTGTGATCGGTCCCGTTATGAAGTCCAACTCGGAGGGGACGGCTTGCGGGCATATCGGCGACGGACCGGTACAGTCGGCTGTTTCGTCCCACTTCTCGACTGGGCTCGGGCGTTCAAAGCGGGAGGCTGTTGCGTATCGTATCCCGCGTGCTCTTACGAGTCCTCCTCTCGCCTCTGCGGATATCTTTCCCCCAGGAAGTTCGACGATAACAGAGCCGGTGGCATTCATTTCGGGCGTCGGCGTGTGAGACTCGGGGGAACTGGAGCAGTGTGTAAAGACTGAGTTGCCGTGAAGGCTGGCCGATAACAAAAAACAGCTGCAAATTGATGCACTCTACTTCCGAGAGATCATCTCTAGTTATGACACAACACAGCAAGGAAACTTGGTTAAATGTCAGAAGGCCAGAAAAAAGAAATTCGTTCTGCCACGTCCTCCAACGTGTCGTCATCTGGTGGTCACACGTAGTTGAACACCCAGCGCCCCGAGTGTGACGCCATACCCTCCATCCTGTGGGTAGGCGAATCATGTTTTCAACCCACGCGTCCTTCGTCATTTTTCCTTGGGCTCGGTTCTAGCGGTCGATGGGATCTTGGTTGCGCTGCCGGTCCTCGGCTCGTTCCTTCGCCACCCGGCGGCATCTGTCAAGTAAGAACCACAGATTGATCACTCACCGAGCTCACCGAGTCGCGCATTTGCGCGGATGAAAGATACCTCAGTTACGCATCTGCGCGGAACAAGTGAATTGTTTGCGGAGTATTGAAAATTGCAAGTAGAATAAATCTCCACGCAATATCCAGGATAATGAAGAGCCACCGCCATTCAGAACTCAGCCTTCCGGGAAATGGGACGGTTCTCAATGCATCGCCTTCTAGATAGCAAGGTCTTCTAGCCTTCATCTCTTGGAGAGGCATGATGGCCCTGAGTTGGACTGTAGTATCATTCGTATGCATCTTATTGAAGTTCGAAGAACTGCTTCTTGTTGAAATTGCCAACAGCGAGCCTTGAAGGAAGTGGTCGACGCTGGCGGTTCGGGACGAACAACAGAGGTTGTCGAAACCTCCGGGCTCTTCGCCGGAGCGCCAGTCCCGACGGACTCGGAAATTTGGTCTATGTTCTCGGTAACCGCGACCTTTGCGGCTGAGTCACGGGCAAGTAAGTTGTGGGAAGTTGTGCAACATGAGGATCGTTGTCTGCAGGGTCAGCAAAGCCTCGGCCCAAGATTCCCAGAAGACAACGCGAGATTCTTTGTTCGTAGTCCAAGGTGACCAATGTATTCCGCAGCTCATCTGGCGTCTCTGTATCAGCTTCGAACAGAGACCCTTGCTGATCGAATTGGTTTCGGGCGCGTTCCCGGCAAGCTGCATACTGAGCCGTGGCAACAGCGGGAGCTGGTACCGCGATGTTTTCTTTTTTCTCTCTTTCATATGCGCTGACCAGGAGAATGGAAGAGTAAAAGTGAAAATCGATTGCTGTCAAGGCCACCGGGAAGGAGCATCCCGATGTTGTGACTCACCGCCACCCAGGACCCTAGTTGAGAAGAGGACAAAACTCAAGTTCTTTGATTTTGATACGCTCTCTCGGAATCATGCCGAGCATCGAATGTTGTACCTCGTAAATGAACATTTGTTTTTCACGAGTCATCTCACACAGCAAGCACCAAGCAAATGAAGAGTTCATCGCAACGTGACTAAGGTATGCAGGTCTCCATTGTTGAAACTCGTAGAGCGTTGTAAGAGGGAAATCAAATATTTGACAACAATTCCAATTCGCCCACTCTTTCAGCGGACGACGACAATATTTAACGGCACCCCGGCTGTGTTGAGGCCCAGTTGACAGCATCCCAGCCACTCGCATGGCGGGTTCGCCTCGGACTCTGAATCGCTGAATCGGACTGTAGGATCCAGACAACAACGAACCCCTGCAATCGAAGGATCTAGCGGGTGGTGCAACATTGCTGCCTATTCCTGATGAGGAGCCCCGTACTCTAACCCAATCACACCGCACAGACATGATACCTTAATTTTTTCCTTCCCTGTTCTTTTTACCCTCTCTCTTGTGTGGGTGGTGTTGTTGTTGATTGTAACGTGGGTACCTACACGCAACTATCCGTACCTTAACGGGAGAACTACACGATGAGAGGACATGGCCAATAACAATGACAATAAGATGACAGTAATTGGACGTTTAGCTGAGTTGAAAACTCTTTAGATAAGAAGGGATAGAACAGTAGAAGAAGAAGAGAAGGAGGAGGAGGAGGAGGAGGAGAAGAGGCGGGTTTCCCTTCTTCCTACACAGCGCTGGAGCACGCAACCCCGGGGCCTCGCCAAGGCATGGTCGCCAAGTCCAGAATTGCCGCCAGACTCCGCTGACTGCATGCATTATCGCCAAAGTCCCACCGCCAGGATCGCGACCCCTGCGGATGTAGGGCTACGCACCATTGGGGCCATATACCAGGCAGTAGTTTGTTGATCTTGGCCGCGTCGGATTGGTCCAGCTTGATAGGAAGACTGCAACTGTCAGGAGCACCGCAAGCACGAAATTGGAAAATGCCAGCCGCACCGAGCCGCAGGTTGCATGAGGAGGATTCCAACGTGGCAGGCCATGTCCATAGATGGCGTGGCGCACAACCTAAACTGGCGATGGTTGTTTTCCGGGGGTTAGTGTCAGGGGAAAATAAAAAGCTCACGCCGCCCCCATCACATCCCATCCCATCACGTTCACGACTTCATAGGCTAAGCACATCATCCGGTCTTACTCCTCCGCCATGGCCGGTCACGACTACTCCTACGTCGGCGCGTCCGCCGAGGACATCGCGCTCGAGTCCAAGAACCCTCACTCCGATGTAAGCGCCACCAAGGTGCACTCGGCCGAGCCGGCCGCCCCGGCGCCCCGGAGCCGATACCTCTCGCGGACACTCGTCCTCCTGTTCGTTCCCGCCTTCATCACGGCCTACTACTACTGGATCTGGCTGTACCTGCTCAACAGAGAGCTCGACGACGCCTACAAGTACGGCTCGCGCAACGAGGTCTGGGTCTTCTGGTCCTGGTTCATCGTCGGTGTCTTCGCCCTCGACTGGGCCGCCCACGGCCTCGTCGGCGTCGAGGTCGCCATGCTCGAGACCCCGTTCTTCCAGGCCCCCCACCTCATCGGCCTCTTCGAGCACAGCGAGAAGACCTGGAGCGGCGTTGGCGGCTGGTTCAGGTGCCTCACCAAGTGCATCCGCGAGCGGAATCTCAAGGGCATTACCGGCATGTACAAGTCCCTTAAGACCTACAAGCTGTGGTACCTCCTCGCCTTCGTCACCCTCTCGCTGTACGTTGGCTTGCCCCTCTCCGGTCTGACGATGGAGCTCTCAGAGGGCTATATCCCCAATGATGAGACCCCCGAGGTCGTCGGCCGCAGCTCGATTGACTGGCACAGCCGGTATAACCTGAACGGCGAGCCAATCTACAACCGCGCGGGGAACTCCTGGAAGGTCGGATCACCCGCCATGCTTCCGGGTATCAGTATCATATACACCCAGGAGCACGTCAACCGTGGTGACATCGAGGTCTTGAAGGAGAGCCCCAACACTCTGCCTACCGGCCCCGAGATGCCCGACATGTTCTTCATCCCTCAGGCAGAAGCCCCAGTCTCTGGAAGGTCGTGGGGCATGCGCGCCACGTACAACTGCTCCATCGTCAAGGACGTCTCCGAGTTCACCATCATTGGCCACTACAAGGGCAGCAACTGCTACGCGGGAAGAGGAGCGGTGGACCAAGACTGCGTCAACGGCTACTTCACGGAGGGTGCAGGCAACCTTTGGTCGTACCAGGAGGTCGCCGGCAGTATGCAGAACACCTACAACACGGTCGATGGCGTCGCGACGTACGACGACAATCAGCCCGACCCCTTCGCTCCTGGGAACAGCACCCAGCCAGACGTATTCGAGTACGCCATGTGGCAGGTGCGGACAATAGCCTCCTACCATGAAGTAGAAGACTTCAACAACACACTCGGCAGCACCGTCGCCGGCCTCGACACCCCATTCATGAAGGCGTCCAACGGGTCCTGGGTTGCCGATGAGGCCTACTTCGCGGCCAGGAACTACACCCACTTCTCCCAAATTGGCTCCAAAGTCGCCCAGAAGTTCCGTATCGGCCTCGCCCCCCTCGATGTCGCCGCCCCAATCGGCGTCCGGTGCGTCGTCCGTTCGGCACTCGGCTCTGCGGACGTCGACCCTTCGTCCTCGAGCTACTCCGGCTTCATCCGCGAGCACCCGACCAACTACACCGACAAGAGGATCGATATGCCGGGCCCGTACAGCCGTCTGGGCTTCCAGGTCGAGCAATTCCTCCGCGAGGCCACCGTCAGCTCCGTCTTCACCTCACTCAGCATTCGCGCCACTAAGGGCGACAACAACGGGGTTAACCTGCTCAAGTTCGCCACCTCCGACGAGCTGCAGAGGTCCATGACGCTCGCATACGGCAAGGAGCTGCTTCAGATGGTGTACGACGGCCAGTACAGCTTCGAGGACAGCTGGCAGCACGACGGCCTGAAGGGTTCGCGCAAGGCCAAGGTGCTCACGGCCGGAGACGTGCCCCCGTTGGCGGCCGTCATTCCCATGGGCATCTGGACCCTCATGTCGATGGTTTTTGCGATCGTGTACGGCTTCCGTCGCAGGGTGGCGGACTCGCTGAGCGGGTTCAGCCTCTTCCGCCTTGGTGTTCGGTACGGTGACCAGCTCGGGCCGGAGGTCTTCACCGCCAAGGAGGCCAACGAGGTTGCGAGGTTGTGGCAGCTGCCAGGGACGTTGGATAAGATGTAGGAGGGCGGCGGACTTTGCTATTTTGTCTTTTTGGATACCACAAACCGTAATAATATTTCACGTTTCGTACACAAATTACTTTGATTGATGGAAGGTTGCGGAGTAAGGGTTCGAGTGAGTCTTGGGACCCCTTGGAGAAGTGTCCTTTTTCTTCTTAGTTGGTTTCTTGACAGAATTAGAGCGATGGGAGAGGTATTTGACATACGTCCCGGACCTGAACGAAGAGCCGATGGGTTTGCGGAGCTGCCGGAGCGGAGGTCGTCGGTGCCCGGGCACGGCCCCACAGGCCGGTTTCCTGCCGCTCTCGCCGTCTTACACGCACGTGGTTGCGATTACCTGCATGGGTACTTCCCACATAAGAACCATAAATGATCCACGGCGTATTGCTGTGCGTATCGGCTAAATCGTTCGACGGCAGTCGAGTCGCCGCAAAATCCTAGCCTCGGCATGAGTTCATGTTTCTGCACGTTGGTGCTGCAACAGACTCGGATTCTATAGCCTTTCTGGTTGGCCGCTAATGCACTCCGCCTGCCGCCCTCACGTTCACTCTAGGGAACCTAGTATTTAACCGAGAAACCAGGGTGGTGTGTGTGAGCTGGTCCGACCTGACCTACCAGATCGTCCACCTCGTCTTTTGATGGATCTCAAGAGCTGACCTACTACACAATCACTTTACCAGGGTATGGGATTCGCCATCTCCGCCAGCTGATAATAAGAATAGCTCTCTCCCTTGACGCGCTTGAGCGATGTCCATGGGGGCCTTCTTCATTCTCCTGTGACCTAGAGAAGGCAAAGCGTGCACCCCAAGAGCTGTTCTTTCTGCCTCCCTGCCGCAAATATGCAATCACTTCGCAGCTGGTACACGCAATGGTACCCACCGTCGCCCACGTTCACCGAAGTCGATGTTCCGTCCCAAGTAGGAAAGGTCTTCCTGGTGACCGGCTGCAACGCAGGCATCGGATTCGAGCTCTGCAAACTGCTCTACGCCACCGGGGCAACAATTTACCTGACGACAAGAACAGAGGTAACGAGCCTTTTAATCCCCTTTAGAAAACACGTTCAACTCCGAGGCTAACGTTCTTGACCAGGAACTGGGAGAAGAAACAATCAAGAAGATCACCTCCACGGTCCCGAAGCCCGATACCCCAGGCATCTTGAAACCCCTGCCGCTGGACTTGTCCGACTTCGAAAGCATCAAGGCGGCAGTGAAGAGGTTCTCCGGGCAGGAGACGCACCTCGACGTCCTCTGGAACAACGCCGGCGTGGGATCCTTCGGCTTGCCCGCGGGCTTTACCACGAAGCAGGGACTCAACTGCCACATCGGAATCAACGCCGTCGGGCCCCTTCTCCTGACGAAGCTCCTTCTCCCTACTCTACAAGCAGCAGCCAAGAAGTCCGCAGCGGAGCTTGAATCGCCCGCCGAAGGCACCACAGCCAGAAGAAACCCTGGCAGAGTCCGCGTGGTATGGGCCTCCAGCAACATGGTCGACACGTACTCTCCCAGAGGCGGTATCGACATAGAACTCATCAGGCGGGGCGGTTCCGGCGATGTCAACCAGAACTACGCCATGTCAAAGGTCGCCAACTGGGCGTTTGCGGCCGAGATGGCGCGGCGGTACGGGAGCGGGGAGGACGGCATCGTCGCCGTTGCGCAAAACCCGGGGAACCTCAACACCGGCGCCTTCAAGGGGGCGCCCGAGGCGCTGATGATGGTGCTGCGGCCCCTGACCTTGTCGGAGCCCAAGTATGGCGCGTACACGGAGCTGTTCGCCGGGCTGGCGCCAGAGGTTGCGGAGCATGGAAGCGGAGCTTATGTGATTCCTTGGGGGAGGGTTATGCCGGAGGAGAGGATGGCGAGACAGGATATTGTCAAGGCGTTCAAGCCGGTTGATCAAGGGGGGCAGGGACTTTCTGAGGAGTTTTGGGCTTGGTGTGAAGACCAATTGGAGGCAGCAGATTGATACTATGCACCATGTGTGGTTGTTGTTAGATTGCTTGGATGACAGAAGTTTCGAACTTGAGATCACAGTCTCTCATAGCTACGCGCATTCTTCATTATAATCAGCCCCATATGTTAACTCATACCTGATTTGTTTACGTTTATGTCTGATGAATGTTGTATGCCCATGATAATACAATGCCGTAGAACTGCATTGTATTTTCTGAGCCAGTTGACTTGAGTACTTGAACTTTACAACACTTTCGGTCTCTCATGGGCGTCAACTACACCTCTAATTCATCTGACAAGCAGATACTTCAATCAAGGGGGATATATAATAAACTAATACTATGGAGACGATCAACTACCTCTAAGATCTCAACAGGCGCAGTACTTTGTCAAGGGATCTCCCGACACCTGGCTACTGCAGTGAGCCTTCTTGCCACCGTCACAAGTCCACTTCTCGCAATCCGAGTCCTTCTCGCAGAGCGTGCGCGCGGGAGGCGGGTTCGTCGCCAGCGGCTTCTGCGGCTCGTCCTCCTTCTTCTTACCCACCTTGTACCCGTACTCAATGCAGCCGGCGTGGAACGAGACCTTCTTCGAGAGCATGTCCTCGTTCTGCCCCTTAGTCCCGCACGTCTCCATGATGGACTTGAACGCCGCGTCGCAGTCGTTGTCGCGACATTCGCTGCCAGTGTGCGGCGTCGTTGAGAGGGTTATCTCGTAGCCGTTGGCCTCCGTCGCCAGCGTCCGGATGATCTCGCAGCTCTTGATGCGGTTGCAGAAGTCGCCCCAGATTGTGGATTTGGACGAGTTGGGTCCGGCCGCTGAAGCCCTGTACACGGCGCTCTCGTCGTCTGAGCACTGAACGGGCGGCTTCCTGTTCGGGTTCTTGTACTCGAACGACGCCGTGCCACAACCGATCGTCCGGGACCCCTTTATCGAGACCTTTCTTTTGTCAGGTGTGCCTTTCGAGTGTGTCAGTCGTTGTATCTATGTTTGCTGAGGAGGCAACTCACAGTCTGAGTTATCTCCAAACCCGTTGATGAAGATCTGCTCGCACGTGTTCTTGCACTGCTCATCGGCGTTCTTCCATTTGAAGTTGAACTCCCAGCCGTCGTAGCCATACCAGGCCACCTGATCTGCGGTGTACTTGCGCTCGATGTCGTGGTCTAGTTTCCAGGTGTCCCACGTGCTGCAGAAGTCGGATGCCAGTCTGAAAATATCATTTTATTAGCATTAAGCCGGACGAGAGGTGGTCATGTAGAGGTTCTTGCTCACCTCTTGAAGAGCCCTTTGTGCAGATCGCCCTTCTCTGAGTCGCATTTGGGGTGGCCGGGCACAGGCGGGAATACCGGAGTGTTCTTGGGGATCGTCTTGTAGGTCAACTCGCTTATCGAGTTGATCTCAGCCTCGGGGAAGTTGATGAGCTGGAGCATGGGTGGGCTGCAGTCGCACTTGTCATGGGGGCCATGTTGTCACGGGCTGTCAGTCACGCCTTCGATATTCATCTTGAGGGGAACCGATAGGTGGTGTCATACCCCGTCGCAGACTTCACCGGTCCCTTTATCAGAGGGGATTGGGATGAACAGCCCGGCCTTGGCCTTGGACTTTTCGCAGTTTTTGCCACCACAGAAAGGCTGTCACAACGTATCAGTCATGCTGTACACAATTGCAGGTAGTAGCGGCTTTGAACTCACAAGAACCGCATCCGTAGCAGCCGGGCAGACCCCGACAGTCGTGGTCTTGCGTCGCGGACGAGTCGTGGTGGAGGCCGTTTTTATGAGGCTGCTGACGACCGAAGCCCCGTTGACAGCGATGTCCGCTATGACGACGTCCTTCACGATCTCCTCTTGGAAGAGGCGGTACATCATGCCGATGACGCTCATGCCGAGCGTACCAAGCTCCCCGGCGACCTCTGCCTCGCCCTCCAACGTTGCAAGACCGGCTCTGATAACACTCGGTCAGCATTCTTTCGAATGAAACAAGTAGAAGCCACAGGTTGAAAGAAAACTTACTCAGCGACTCCCACAACGAGATCTTGCCCCGTCTCAGCAACGACATCCGCCTGTTCAGCGCCAGTCCACTCCGGGTTCTCCTCGTAAAACATGTTCAGTACGCCCTTGACGTCGGCCACGGCGGCGTTCTGCTCCGTTTTGGCCAGCATCTCCTCGTACAGGTTCTGGATCATCTTCGCGGACTTGTCCCAGCCCTTGATCTTGCGGATGGCGTCCTTGCCAAGGGGCCGCGGGGGCCGCGGCATGTTGCACACCTGCTGCCTATTCTGCAGGGCCCGGCGGGCCTTGGCGCCGGGCGCCCCGCATGCCGCCTCGGTGAAGACGCTCTTGAGGAAGCCGGCGAGGTCCTTGTTTGCGACGTGAATCGCCACGTCACCCGCGGCGTTGGCAGATACGGAGAAAAAGATTTCCTTGGTGGTCGTAGTGGGCTTCGGGGGAGACCCGACGTTGGTTGTTATGGTTGTGATGGTTGCTGCGTTGGTTGTTGTTGTTGTTGTTGTTGTCATATTTAACGCTATGTAGGGTGTATTTGCATCCGGACCTCCCGCGGGGTATATAGCGTACGGGGGCCTGGCCGAGGCCAGGACCCGTAACTCGAGCTGTTGCAAC
>WIGO01000566.1:0-10577 GCA_014235945.1 Colletotrichum plurivorum
ATTGGCCCAAAGAACGGGTCACGGAACAATCGATTCGCCGGCTTCCGAGGCCTCCGGTTGGATGCATTGTTCCAACAAGTCACTTACAAAAGAAAGTCGCCCCCGGACTCCTTAAGGATCATTTGATACTCCGGAACGAATTGCATGTACATGACCTCCGCCGTGCCGGTACCTTCCTTGGTATACCGGGCTTCCTCGTGATCAATCAGTGTTTTCCTCAGACCACTTAGAGCACCATTACTACCAGGTGCAATGGCTGACTCAACCAGGAGCTGGGCTTGACACGCACGCTCGAGGGCAATAGAAAAAGCAGCGGCCTCGCCAATCGTTCCACCACAAGTGAGCAGGCCATGATTTTGCAGAATCAGATTTTTGTTCACAGGACCCAAACTATCAGCGATACGCTCGCCTTCTTCTTTGGCAAGTACAACGCCGCCAAAAGACGTGTAGGTCGAAAGATCGTTATAGAACATACAAGAATCTAGTCTAGGTTAGCTATTACGGTCATACGCTACCCATTCCACCATGTTAGCCAGGTGACTGGTATGCTGGCTTCACTTTACCTTGGTTCAACATATCGATTGAGCGGCCAAATGTGCTCCACGCCCGTCCGTAGGGACTGTGCATATGGCAGGCGGCATTAATGTCCGGTCGGCGCTTGTGGAGAGCTGAATGGATCATAAATCCAGCTGTATTAACCGGCTTCTCAGCACCACCAATACGGTTACCGTCCTCGTCAATATGGACCATATCCGAGACCTTCAGCACACCAAAGTGTGTCCCGTACGGGTTGATCCAGAACGTGTCCGGTCTGACGGGGTCTATACAGAATAGTATTAGCAGAAAGTCTTTTTTTTCCACATCCCCAACCCCACCCCTCTCTCTTTCTCCGTCTCTCTGCCTTGTTTTTAAACTGGTTCAACCCACATACCTCTTAGACTGATGTGCCCGCTACCGCCGTCCGAGAAGCCCAGCTTGGCGAAGATGCGAAAGGCGGCGGCCATCTGCTCAAGCTGCCACTTGCGCGCGGCCTCCTTCGTCTCCGGAACTGGGATCTGATGGAGGCGCTTGACCTTCCCGCTCGTCGCTTGGCCCGAGTCCAGCGATGATGCCGGTAGCGGCGCCGGCGACGCTTCGGTCGCGAGCGCGGGGTTATTGATTGCCGCCGTTGTCGACATTGTGTATCGTCGCACTCGTGGTGTCGGTCTATTTCCCAAGAACACGTTTTCTTTCAGCTTGCTAGTGACAATCCAAATGCGGGAGACGCTCACTCAAAAAGAGACAACAAGGCCGCGGTTATCAACTGCGTCAGGGTGCTGGGGCTTGGATTCATGCGCCGACAGGCAGCCGTTCCTCGGAAACCTCCGACTCACCTTTGCCCCTCCGCCCCTGGCCCTTGCTAGGCTCGGTATTACTTGTTCATAGGTAGTGAGAGCAACTTCTCGGTTACGGTGAAGCCCCACACTCCCACTCCATTTTGTTATCCGTCATAATACAGCATGTCGGTAGTACCCGGTGAGGGTTAACCCGGATCTTGAGAATCCCAGGTGCAAGATTCTAACGAGTTCACGACGACAGAAGTCGATGCGAGCCGGGCAGAAACTTCGGAAGGAACCATGACAGTCATGTAACGCTGTTAATGCGTTTTGTTCCGGGCTAGTCGTATGATCCAAACCGCGGCCGCAAACAATCGGACGGCTCCTGCTCAAGCCCATGTGAAACCATTTAACACCTTCGGCTTCCGTAATTCCAACTCAGACTGTCATCACTTACGGTCGAGAACTTCAACTTCCAGAGACTGTCATACATTCATTCGAAACGGACTCGCAACTGCCAGCACCCTACGGTCCCGCAGCACAAACGTTCTTTGTCCCTCTTCTCTCAACATGTCGACCAGTCTCCTCTCCGCCCCCGGACCAATTCGTCCGGGAAAGCTGGGATCTGACTCCGCCGCGTATGTCGATGCCGATACCCTCCGAACCACCGTCGCCTTGGCCATGTCGGCCATGTACAAAGCCGAAGTCCCTCTATATGGCGATCTAGTTCACATCGTCCAGAAAGTCAACCAAGATGTGTACTCAAGGAGGCTCCTGCGCCTTGAGGACTCTGCGACAACCATGGACGCCAGTATAGAGCGTCTCACTCTCGAACGACACGGCGCCATTCGACTGGGGACGCCAAAGGAACTTCATACCGTCCGCCGTGTTTTTGCCCTTCTGGGCATGTCCGCTGTAGGATACTATGATCTTTCTGTTGCTGGGCTACCAATGCATGCAACCTGCTTTCGCCCAGTATCCAGCAAGTCCCTTGACCAGAACCCATTTCGGGTTTTCACTACCCTTCTTCGCCCGCAACTACTGCGCTCTGGGGCAGCACGTGCTGTTGCAATGGACCTACTGGATAGGCGTAGTATCTTTAGCGACGCCCTTCTAGACCTTCTCGATATCGCAGAAACGACACAGCAGGGTCGCCTTACATTGGAACAGGGCAACGATTTTGTGACCGAGGTCCTACGTACATTCAGCTGGCAGCCCCTAGCTATTGCCACACATGATGAGTATTCTCTCTTATGTGATGAGCACCCCATTCTCGCGGATATCACCTGCTTCCGGTCCTCCCATATCAACCACCTGACCCCCCGAGCACTAGATATTACAGCTGCACAAGAAGCTATGCTGGCTGCTGGTATGGCAGTAAAGAGCCGTATAGAGGGCCCGCCACCGAGGGAGTGCCCTGTCCTCCTGCGCCAAACTAGCTTCCTCGCCATTCGCGAGGGCATCCGCTTTCCTGTCTCCGAGGGGGGTGATTTTGTCGACAGCTTCCACAAAGCCAGGTTTGGGGAGATTGAGGAGCGTGGTGCCGCTATCACCCCGCTTGGCAGGAAATTATACGACGACCTGCTGAATGAGGCCATGGACAGGGCCAAAATGGAAGGGAGAACGGCCGACCCGACAGCCGTCGATGCGATTCTGCAAAAGACGTTCGAGAAGTACCCGGACGACTGGGACGAGCTACGCCGCCGCAGGCTGGTTTACTTCAAGTACAGATGTGCCCAGGACGCTCGGAAAATACTGTCGAGCCTTGGTGGTCTTGGTGCGATGGTCCACTCCGCTATGCTGGATCGCCTGGTTTCTGAGGGGGTGTTGGAGGCCCTGCCTATCACCTACGAGGACTTTCTCCCATTTTCTGCGGCGGGCATCTTCCAGTCCAACCTCCATCAGAGAAACCGCTCTGGCGAGTCTGCCATGGATGAGGGGGAGAAAGGGAAGCCCGACCTGGAGGGGTTCGAGACGGCATTACAATGCCGGGTTTATGACGCAAATGAGCTGTATGCGAGGGCCCAGCGAAGAAGTCTCGAGAACTGCGCAGGGGAGTTGGGGCTTAGTTTTGATGATATTTCTAGGTTGTTCTGACGAGAGAGTTTTCCTGGTGAGAGGGGCATGTCTGAACATGTGCTGTACCTTCCTGTTATGGGCGGGATTTCAAGGTGAGGCCTCTTAGATGCTTTCACTGCCAAGTAGTCCAAGTACCGTTTGAATTCTTTGTTGCGTTTAATGATGGCAGTAGTTCACAAACACGTATAACTAAAGCAGCTGTTCAATCTCATCATTGTCAGTAAGAAGTTTCTTAACGCCAGCGCGATTTGGATCGTGACCAATGCTGTTATCTCACCCCGTTCAGAAGTTCCTGCACCAGCCATTCCGACTCCTGTGGAATTGCCAGCTCATCCAATCCCATGATCCAATCTTGAAGAGGAGATGGGCTCCCTCCCAGAGGAGACCGATTCTCCAAATTCGGCCCAGGCCCCAGGGTCGACAGCAATGCCGGGCCTGGTTTTTGGCTGTCGTTGCAGATCATGGCAATGGTCCGCTGCGACAGCGCCTCGAATATATCCCGGTAGGACGTGGCTAGGTTCCACCTCTCGGCGATGATGATGAGTACCGTCGTGCAGGCCATGCACGTCGTCACCACGTCAGCCTGGCGGGCTGATTCCCGTACGCGTTTGGACCGCCACAGGCAGTATAGGTAGGTCAGCCCGCCCAGAAACAAGATGTGTAGGCTCCCCCACGTGAACTGGACCGAGGAGCTCTGGTAAACCTTGCGATAGAGGTGACACATCTCGCGCGCGCGAATCGCGCACTCCTCGAGGGCTCGCTCGTTGGCTTCGGCATCGTTGGAGGCTGTCCCCTGTCCTCCTCCGTCTTGACTTCCCGTCGATCCCATCATGTATTGGCGATATAGCAGCAAGATGGAATGGTCGTTCGCAAGCTGGAACCAGGACCTCGACGTGAAGACGCACAACGGATGGGATCTGGAATAATCAAGCTGGTCGGGCGTGTTGGCCCGCCATTCATCGAGTTCTTGGCGCAGGCTCTCGATGGTGGTTCTTTGTCCGCAGTTACCACCGCAGCGCCGTGTTATCGGGGGGGATAGGTTGTCGCTTATCTTGGTCCAGAGACGGCGGAGCCTGATTGCGTGCACGAAGCCTGTCATCAGTGTTGGAGGGTCGGTTGCACATGTTCGCGGGTTTGACGCAAGGCCGGCCGCGGAGATGCTCTCGTCGTCTATGTCCAGAGGTAACTACGCATCAAGTTAGCTCAAGCCCGTCTCGCCGGAGACGAAAAATAGACAGCAGCTTACCTCAACGTCAATCGCGTCTTCCGGGATGCCAACGGGCCTGCCCAGGGTGAAGGCAACTACTCTATCGATGTCATATGCCACCCAGAAGCACCTCTTGGACATCTCTCTTGTGAGGGCGTCCGTGTTTCGGTGGTACCGCTCTGCACTTCGATGATATCCCAGCTCAATGCAATGGCGAATGGCCATTCCGGATACCTTCCTGCAGGTGGGAGAGCTTTGAGTTCTTGATCTCACGCCATCGGGCTTGTGGGGGGGGGGGGGGGGGGGGGGGGGGGGAGTTCACCCACCAGAGACTGACACCAATTGGCGACCTGACGGAGTAAACGGCGCAGCATAGGATGGCCTGTATGGATTCAAGGCTGTCGAGATCCAGGACGGCAGAAATGTGGTCCAGGGCCATGGAATAATATGCCTAACGCCGTGCGTAAACAGATGTCTTGCGGCCGCCAGGTTGACGCATCCAAACTGGGCCATGGTGCTTACCTCGGCAGCATCATGATGGCTTTGGCCAAGCACCAACGAACCTATTGCGTAAACCTGAACATGGCTACGATTTAGCGCCGTTGTCCCACGCGTCAAGGAGACCAGAATTATCTGTCTATTCTCACCATTAACACAAAAAACAGCGACGCGTCGGCAACGCTGGCGAGGTCCCCCTCGAGACTCGGTCTCAGGCAGCTTTCCTCCCACGCTTTGAATGATGGCTTGTGAAGGAACGGATACTGCGGGTGGATATTGTTGAAATAAGCCTCTGAGAGACTGGCCCTTAACGAAGGGGACGGCAGCCTTAGCGGGACCTCGCGAGGCACCTCGGGCCCGAAGCCTTTGCCCCGACCGGCATGGCTGCGATGCGAGCTCCCGCTCCTGCTCGC
The DNA here is from genome assembly GCA_014235945.1 of Colletotrichum plurivorum. Classification (NCBI taxonomy): domain Eukaryota; kingdom Fungi; phylum Ascomycota; class Sordariomycetes; order Glomerellales; family Glomerellaceae; genus Colletotrichum; species Colletotrichum plurivorum. Next base: position 5,514 of record WIGO01000566.1, read on the forward strand.
AAGTCCCATCGTGGCGCTGACAATGCGTGAGAACGACACCGCGGACGACGAGCCAAAGTAGTACGGCTCTCGACCCGCGGCGCTCAGGCACAAGAGTGCGACCTCCGAAGACAGCATGTCCACGTGTTGGTCGGCGGCGTCTATGGACGGCGCCCGGAGCGCCCGAGAGAAGTCCATGTCGTCAAACGACGAATGGTCGGGGACGTTAGGAAGGGCGGCAGGCATGTTCATGATGGGCATCGGCTGGGTCGAACCGTTGGGAGGAGGGGCCGGTTCCGCTTCGTGGCCCTCGTTAGGGCCGAAGTGGTCTAATGCGACCTCGGGCCGGGCTTGCTGCAGCAGGCCTTCCAGATAAGCGACGCGCGCCTCCAGGGACTTCATGTAATCCCGCGGTCGCTGCAGGCCGGTCCCTGGATCTTCAACAAGGCAATCTAGCCCGAGGCGATCAGTCCTAAGGTCGTCGGCGGATGCTCCGAGTGGTCTCACCTCGTCCTGTCCTGAGGCAGTTCTGGCATTTGGGGCTGTGCCCATCACACTGGACGAGGGTTAACGGGTGTCGTCAAGGTGGTGAGAAGGGGTTGGCCGAATAGAGAGTAAGAGAAACCTTTAGTTTTTTCTGCTTGCAGCCGATACAGGCCAGCATGGTGCGCTCGCCGAGACGCGGCCGTTTGGCCGTGTGGGCACCGGCTCTGTGGCTACTCATGGTGGGATAGGTGATGAAGCGGACGGCTGTAAGATCGAATACGCTGCCGCTACAAGGCAGGCAGGTATGTAAACAATATATTATGTGGTAGAGTGGTTGGATATCGATCGCGTTGGTCTTTGGCGTGAGCTTGACGGTTTGAGAGTCATGGCTTCGGGACCGGGACCGGGACCGGGAAGCTCCGGGACTTTTAGATCACCAGAATTACCACCCGGTCAAGATTATTTGTCAGCAACGGCACTTCCGCATTGGCGGGCAAGCGGCGTTTAATGATAACGGGAGAGCAAAAACGGTGAGGGATGGTGTAACCGAGAATTACCCGTCAGCTCTGCCAGTGTCTTCTTGTTTGCTGTATAATTTTCTCCAGTATTCAAGCCATGTTCCCTACCTATCTCAAAAAGGTTTCTAGTCACGTTTAATGCCGAGCCGCCCAACACTCCGCAAGCCCCAGAAACCAACGCCAACAGAAACAAAGCTTATGCCGCAGTTGTACCACCATCCAGCATGATACCCCCGAAGCAGCGCTTCTCTCATTTCGACGTCCTTCATCAAAGGCGTGGTCACCTGCTGTGCAATGATTGCCGTTGTTGCTATCCCGACGCTCTTGCCGATCTGCGCAAGCATGTTAAAGACACCTCCGGCTAATGCTTGAGTCTCCAGTGGAAACGCATTTGTGACAACTAGCATGGCAATGGTGTACATCAGATCAGCGCCTATTGGATTGAGCGCCATGGCCTGGAACATGGCCTGCCAGTAGCTTGGACCGTCAACTCGACACAATACTGCAAGCAGTAGCGGCGCGAGGCCGCTGACAAAGCAGGCCAGGGGAACTGCCAGAGACACTCTGAGGTACGGCATGACCAGCGCCACAGCAACACTGGTCAGTACACCGCAGACTGGTGCTGGAAGAAAGTAGAGCGAGGACGTTAACGCCGAGAAGCCGCGAACGTCCTGGAGGTAGAGCGATGCAAGCTGTTCGCTGGCGTTGAGTCCGCCCCAGACCAGAAACACAGTGACACACACTGATGTGAATGCCTTGTTCCGCCAGAGTTCGTTGGGGATAAGGGCTGGGCGCCCAAGAGCAGTTTGCCGGTGCATCCAAAAGACGTATACAGGAAGCAGCAACAAGCCCGCGAAGAGAAGGGAGAGGTTGGCGGGCTCCAGCATTTGTCGGCTTGCATCAGAGTGGGTGACGGCAGCCAGCACATAGGACAGACAGGCTAGACTTGTGCTGATAATCAAAGCTCCGATCCAGTCTAGGTCTCGTCGCAGGCGCGTGATCGTGGATTGACTTAGGGGAGCGTCCTTGTCAATGCTAGACGGCAAAGACCACAACGCTATAAACAGGACAACGATGTTGAGAATTGACGTCGCGTGGAAACCCCACCGCCATCCAACGGTATCACTGAATATGCCACCGAGAGCAAGTCCCAGGCCTACTGGGCATTAGTAACACGACAAAGGACAGAGGCGGGTTACTGACCAAAACCAACGGCTTGACCGCCGCCCATGGCAGCAAAAGCAGCAGTCCGGCTTCTTGGTCTGCTGTCGCTTGGAAACGCCCGTGATACGATCCCCGCAGCGCTGGGCAAGCACAAAGATGCGGCAATGCTGCAAATGCACGTAGGGCGACCAGTTGTGTAGGTGTTCTCGACAGGCCAGCGCCCAGCGAGCTACCTGCCTGGAGCAGGGCGCCGAGAAGACATGTGCGGCGACATCCGACGACGTCTGCAATTGTAGCGCAGACGAGGAGTGTGCAACCGCATGCCAAAGCGAAAGCCGAGGCTGGCCAGAGTTGAAGACCTGGTGCGATGTGCAGATCATTTGCAATGACCGGAATGCAGACAGTGAGCAGTCCCGCCAGCAGGTTGCTAATTCCCGTTATGCATGTGATCGAGAGAATGATGGCGACTGTGCGGCTTAGAGACGGGGTATTTTCAGCCGGGTTTTCTGTTTCCAATTGTTCCATCGCACTGCGGCCAGGATTTGGAGTATGGTTGGTAGATGAACGGGGAGTCGTAGGCGTAGTCTCCATATTGAGCTGGCAGAGTTCTTTCTGTCTTCGCTAAACCAGCAAATTTCGAGCTGTTGAAATAACAAAAGTAAAGAAGATACGGACCGGAGAGAGTAACAGGAGCTGTATGGCTGATTGATAAAGGGAGTCGAGGAGCGGCCAAAAGAAAAGTGCCCGACCGAGAAAGGCCACGTCGTGGACTGAATGACGTTGAATACTGGGTTTCGACCGAGGCCGCAGCCCCCCCACTGCACCGCCCGATTCAGCGCTCCCCAGCCGGTGGTCCCTGTGATCGGCAGGGAAGAGAGCTCCGCAAACAGTCACTCATTATTACAGTCCATTGACCAGAGGACAAGTATTCATAAGTCCTGAAATTTCGACGGCAACCGCGTCATCAGACGGACTGACACACGTCTTGGCGATGGTCTCTCTTTCCAAAACGCCAGCGATAGACGGGGAGACCGTGCCCTCGGCAGCTGTCTAATCTCGGTAACATAGTTCACTGGTCTTTTCTTCTGCACTGCAGAGCACTACCGATTACTTTGGCGGCATTAAACAGGGCCCCTGAACTCTTTCCCTGTCTCTCTGCTTCATGGACACTTCAGGTGTATCCAGCAGATGTTTTGTATGTCTTGCCCGTTTCCTTAAGCGCTGCGACCCTTTTTACCTTACCAGTCATCGCCTTTGATAATGTCTTAAAAATAGTCGAGCGAGACACACGGTAATGATGGGCAGCCCTGCCATGCCAGCCAGTGAAGTTAGAACGAGGTCCCAGTTGTGAGCCTTCCACCAAGACATCCTCATGTCGGCCGTTTGGAGATGCATAGGTCGGGGTGGCTCCCGAAGCTCGTGATCGAACAGGACCTCCTCAATCAGATCAGCAGCCACATCCTTTCTCCGCGCGGCGACGGTCGCAATACGCCTCATCCGCTCAACGTTCCGTAGGAGGTCACTGTTCGCACCATGAATGAACGCGTCCACGCTCCTTGCAACGTCGGTTGCTGTGAAATAGTTTTTGTCCAGCCGCAGCCCACACCCGGCTTCCTCTAGGCGCACTCCGTTGGCTAGTTGGTCGAACATAAAGCCCAGAACTAGCGCCGGAACTCCATGGTACACAGCCTCGTTCGCTGACGAACCACCACCGTGGGTTAGAAAGAGCTTGGTGTGGCTGTGGCTAAGGATAGCTCGCTGCGGCGCAAAGAAAGGCACCAAAATGTCGTCGGCCTTGCTATCCAGTAGCTCCCCAAGTGTGTAGTTTCGTCCGTCGGCTCGCGCAATGGGGAAATCAAGATCGAGCCCCTTGCGGGCTTTCTCCTTCAAAGCCCATATAACGCCATCAATACAACCCCCGTCCAGGGCAAGAATAAGTCCTTGAAGCAGTTCGCGCAGGCGGTGTTCCGGCAAGACTACGTTAGTACCCAACGATACGTACACGACGCGAAGTTTCGTCTCCAGAAATTGAGAATACCGCTCAGAGAGCGCTGGGTACTGGTCGGGCAAAACTGGCCCGACTGCAGCAATGAGAGGGGGGAGGTCCTTCGGGGCCTCGAGGCCAAAAAAGAGTTGACGAGCACGAGGTGGTGCGGGCGATCGCCGCCAGGCAAAACAGGATATCGTGCCCCCTCTTTGCGTCGCAGCTTCGTAAACCACCGTTTCCAGGACAGGAATTGAGGCACTGCCCATATAATGGCCAGTTCGTTGCGGAGGCGTGAATAAAGAGACGCGCGCTCTGTGGTAAGACACACTTCGATTTGAAATCCCGGCTGGCCTGGGATATAGGAGGCTGGGGCAAGCAGATACGGCATCTGGGGCCAGACGACCGCAATCGGCACAGCGCATTCCAGATTCATATCTCTGGCCGCCGTCTCATCGAAGAAGTCCGCGACGATGAAGTCCGGTCGTGTGGCGGGGTCAAGGCATAACTTCTTGAGCTGGTGGTACGTCGCCGGCCAGAACGAATCCCAGAGGTACTTGGACTTCCACATTAGCCAGCTGCTGAGGGCATCCTCGACACGCAGCTGAACCATCCGACGCCAATGGTCATCGTACTGTTCCGGCGTTGGGCCAGGTCCCATCAAGTGTACCTTGTTGACAAAGGTGTAGTTGGGGTTCTGCAGCCAGACTTCTTGGCCATCGTGAGTCGCAAACTCAATCGTGTGTCCTCGGTTGGCCAGTACACGGCAGATATCCAGCACCGGTGCTACAAGGAGCGGTCAAAACAAGCACCAGTTACTTAGCTTCCCAAGGAGGAATCTCACCTGCGTGTGTAAATGTCGGAATATGGCGGTAGGGGATTAGCCCGTACCGCCTATTGGCTCGCTTAACGGGCCAACCACAAGGCGCAGTC
>WIGO01000567.1:0-10556 GCA_014235945.1 Colletotrichum plurivorum
CTCGGGGAGGAGGACTTTGGCTATGCCGACGATATAGCACTAGTAGCGACTGGGGAGACAGAGGCCGATACGGCTGCGGAACTAGGGTCCCGGGTGACATCCCTCCTCGGATGGGGGGCCGAAAATAAGCTTGAATTCGACCCGAAGAAGTCGGAGGCGATACACTTCTCCCGGCGGGCCCGGGTCACAAGACATAACCCCCCGATTCAGGCCGGCGATAGGGTAGTTACTCCTCAGGCGGAGGTACGATGGCTGGGCATCTACTTCGACCGGACCCTCTCGTTCCGGGGGCATGCTGCCCACCGGGCAGCAGTAGGGCTTAACTGCGCCCGGTTTGTCCGGGGACTAGGGGCGGTCTACCGGGGCCTACCCCCTTATTTAGCACTTGGAAAGGGGGCGTGTTAGCTCGATCACAAGACTGGGAGTTTGCCCGCTGAGCCGAAGAAAAATGAATGAATGAAGCTTGAGTCTGGAAGTAGCAGAAAGAGCAGGCTGCGGCTTTTAAATATGTCGTCCAGAGACGGCCATAACGCCCATGACGGCAGATGGTGCGGCGCGGCCGCTGGCGACGGGCCTCGAGAGGTGCATGCCTGGCAGACTCGAAGCCCCTGATGCCTCCACAGCTGAGATGAAGCAAGACGACGCCCTCTCGAGACGAGGGGAAAATGGGCATATACGTAAAGGCGCGGGTGAGCGCGGGCAGAATTGTGAAGTTGTGCGGATGACCGATGGACGGCCGGCCGGTCAGTAAGGCCGAAACGGCGGGACGCGGTGGCAGGGAAACGGACTGCTTACGGGGGCCGTTTCCGCCGCCAAGCAACGGAGGGCGTAATCTTCGGTGGTCATCTGCGACCCGACTGAAAACACTCCCCTCATTGGCTTATCTATGGGAGAGCGGACGGGATCCCGAGTTTTCCAATGGGTATGGTCGTATGTGGTGGTTTACGCCGTTGAGACGGACTATGACGGACCTCAGGTTGGGGTTGAGAAGGTGACAACATGATTTGACGGCGAACTTAACCGCCGCCTTGACTTTTAGACTCATAAATTGAAATACCTCTAGTTCTTTTAGGTCCTCGGAATTCGACTGTCTGATTCTCAGAGAACAAGGTACTCCGCCAGCGTTTGGTGCTCTCACTTCATGTCGGAGCTAACCGAGTATGTGGAACATGGAATGAAAGCTATCGACGCGTATGGCAGGTGTCCGTTGTGTTCGCGAGCTTCTAAGAATTTTTTTACGAGTTCATGATAAGATCCAACTGGGACTATACGCCAGGCAGGTTCATGGCATCTTTCCTGCCGTGGGATTGCCGGACATGTGGACTCTCAGAAGTCTTGAGTAGCCAAACCTCAACGCGAATACACTATTGATAACTCTCAGCCAAAATCTGTGCCTACTACCGCCGCCTAAGCTTCTAATCTCACTGGAATGTCATATCCCATGTGCATTTAGGACGATGTCTAGGACAGATTGACGAAAGCTTCACTCCGGGAACCTTCAACTGTTTCTAGAAGTTCGTTGAAGCTTTTGAAACCAACTCTATAGATTCATGAGATGTGGTCAATATCGGTTATGGTATTTTCATTGTTTGCATTTTACGTGGTATACTATATGGGGTGGACTGTAACATCTCTGAGATAGTTGCGATAACCGATTCGCTGATAGATTCATGAGACGAGTCTAATTTAACCCTTCCATGACATTGCTCTGAGACCTGTCGGTCAGAACTGTCGGCGTATCAGTTGCGCAACGTTGGCGTCTGATGAGCTGATGGTGCCGGGGAAAGAGGATGAAAGAGAGACAAGAGGTTAGAGAAGTTTTTGGGGCTTGTAAACGCATAAAAGTGTCAAGTGAATAATACAATTGTTTGTAAACAGTGGTATCAGGTTCAAGTCTCATTGCTTCCATCAAGTCGACTGAGAGTGGTTCGGACTGAGAGGAGGACCATTGCAGGTTGTGGCCGAAGAAGTCTCCAAAATATAGGTATTTGTCGACCCAAATTCAGTTCTATTGTATCATGATTCATCCACGAATACTAAATTTCACCAATTCTGGAGCTATTCGGTGGTGAATTCACAGAGTAGGTTGAGGCGAACGGGTCCCCATCCCTAGACTCCAGCACAGAACCTCAAGGCAGCCAGCTCAGCTTATCCCCCCCGCGAAACAGCAACAATTCACCCTGACTTGCTCTCGGTCCCAAACCTCAAGTACATTCTATGGCACGGTCCGGAGCACCATCCTCGACCCAATTGACAGAACGACTCAAAGCTACAGCCATTCAGTAGCAGGGTACACGTATGTTGCCGGTCACGTCACCTCCCGTCTCTAAAGATCAGAAGCCAGCGGCTTGAATCAGGTTGTCTGGCACTAAGGGACTGAGTCAATCAGTCCCTTGGACGGGCTGCTTGGGGGGCCTCAAGCGGGAGAGCACGCGATTCCGGACCCTTTGCAACCGACGGTCCTGAAGTCCCCTTCGTCCAGGCTCACGAGGACAGAATTAATATGCCCTGCCCTCGCGCTCTTGTCTTGTTGACGTGGCAGGCCAGCAGTCCCTGCCAAGTGCGGTCAAATGCCCCGGATCCCCAAATCAGGTCGCAGTTTGACTACATCACCCCAAGCGTGTATTCAGCCAATGGGAATCTCAACGGCGAGGCTGCCTCCTTTGCCCCGGTCCCGCCGATCTGGATCTGCTTCGCCTCTCCCGTGGAGGCAACCGAGGCACCGAGGATGATTCGGCAACCCGCAAAGCCAGGAAGACCCGGGAGCTGAAGGGGCAGTGGTCCGTAGTAGTCATGTCGACAGGCTGAGTTCGATCGCCAGATTCCTCTACCCAGCTGATACTTGAATCGGCGATGCTCTCCAAGAACGAGCTCCGATGTCTCCAAGAACGAGCTCCGATGTCTCCAAGAACGAGCTCCGATGTCTCCAAGAACGAGCTCCGATGTCTCCAAGGACGAGCTCCGATGTATTCGATGTCAAGGGGCTAAAGAAACACGATTGGTCAAGTTGTGTTACGTCTTGCTTGCACTTAGATCGTCCAGCGTGGTGAAGGTGGCATTGCTGGCGCACATCAGCCTGCGACGATGAAAATCCATCACGAGAACATGATCAAAAACTGCTCATAGGAAGAAACCTCGCCAACCTGAGGCTTTTTCCAGACAAACCCCTATGTCTCATCTTCCGTCCCGACAATCCGTCCCGGATATCAGTTAGGTTCACTTTACACTTTGACGTACCATACTTTCCTCCCGCCGGGCACCGTCGAAAGGGGAAGGGGGGCGTGTGTTTGTTTCAACCGCGGGCGGCTGCCAAGGGTCGGCGTCTTCTGGTCTCCCCCAGACGCACAGCAGCGCGGCACATCGTCACCAGAGCCCTTACAGCAGATCCCCCAGGCTGCAAGCTGCCTCTTGGTTGCAGGACCGGAGAGAGGCAGCGGCCTGGTAGGGGGTGTGGTCATTTGAAAACACATCTGGGCCGCAACTTGGGGCCACTTTGGACGGCAGATGCTCCCATATGATGCAGACAAGTTGACGACCCACGTGGTTGGGCAAGCTGCCTGCTAATGGGGTCGTTTCTGCCGCAATGTTATTGCGTTCGAGTTGGAACTAGGCGATTTCCTCGCCGGGCCGCCAAATCGGTGATGGCGGAGGCTGCGATTCCCTGGACGGATAAGAGCTGCTGGAGGCTCATGATCTGTCTCGGCCGAGGACCTTTAGGGGGGTGTGCGTGCCTTTTCCGTGGATCTACGCTCTGATCTATGCAGAATTTGAAGCAGCTCGTGCTCTCACCGCTTGTCGTGACAACTTCCGCGCAGGGTTCCGTGACCAACAGCTTGAACAAGACCAGATGTTCAAGGGGGTGAGAAGCGGCACCATTCTGCATGATGCCTCACCGTCAGCTGCAGACCAGCCAGCATCGGGGGAAGAGGCAATGCCCACGCTGGCAGCCGGTCTGCGGCGCACATACACAACACGCAGCTCTCAGACGCATTCTTTCACTCCTTTCTCTCAGCGGTGAGGACGGGCTCGTTTTCCCGGCGCGTTTAGGCTAAAGGCCTGCTCCCCGATCTGGCACCTACCGGTGAAGATGTCCTGCATGGGGAACCCCCCGTTGAGTGTCCACCTGCAATACTGAGAAGGGATCTTGAGTCGCTCACACGGGCCAACGAATTCTCTGGTGCTTCGTTTCCTGGTACCGGATCCTTGGGACGGGATGGATTTGGCTGCAGTATCGTCAGGCGAGCGCGGGTGTTGGGTGGCCAATGTGGTATTGCCGCCCTTGGTGTACCGTTGCAGAAGGGGCGAGACCTGCAAACGAAGGAGAAATTTTGTTTAAGAAAAATCGAAATAATTGATTTTTTGATATTATTATTTTTCGGTCCCATTCTCATGTCATTTCGATCAGCATATTGCCACAATTTGGCTGATGGTGCAACATGCCCGAGAATCCGGGGTACATGCATCCCCCAGAGAGGTAACTTGACTGATTTCAGCCCTGGAGGTGAGCCCAAATACATGCATACATACATACATACATACATGCTGCTGCTCGCAATACAAGCTTACGGCAGATCTTTCATCAATGCTTGACTCGAGTAGAACACAATAGTTGGCATGCATGATTGGTTTGTTGGCGAGGAAGAAGACGCACGTCGGCTTTGCCAGGGACGTTGCCTCTCGTCAGCAACAAGACGCATACATCGTAGCATATCCGCGCATACCCTGCATTGCTTGCCTGATATTACCTCGACCAACTGCTAACGCGACGACAACTTTCCATGTCCAACTGACCTTAGGTAAATGGACCACCGTTTCCACGATGGAAAAAAAAAAGAAATTTGACGGAAATGAGCAGATTCTCTGGGACTTACCCCCTTGGCCGGCGGATAGCAGGCAACTGGGCCGATGTCCCGGACATAAGTCACCGGGTTAGGAATCGTCACACTGCACACCAGTCACCGAGGGGCAGACCACCCCTGACACCTCGGTCAGCCACTCCCACGCTTCCTCCGGCGGGAGGATTTCCCAACGAAGTCGCATCCCGCTCTCTCTGCTCTTGGCGCCACAGAATGGAGGGGCCGGACCGAATGGACGGACGAGGACTGGAAGGTGAAGCAGCGCACGCTCCCCTATCCCCCTCCACAACCCCCCGGGCGGCGGCGCGGGGGAATGCAGACCAGAACTACCGACCCCTCAAGGTGAGGAGGATGAGGCGGAGGAGATGAGGATCAGGATTTCGGAATCTGCTGACCTGAACCTGAACCTCAGAGAGGTCCGAACCGCGTCATTCGTGCCAGCAGACGAGGTTCGTCGGGGTGGTTCAAACAGAGTCCGAGACCAGTCCTTCCTCGGTGAGCCGTTCCCCTTGAATATCTCTCCGCTTCCCCTTCTTCATCCTTGTCGTGCAAGAATGGCAAAAGCCTATCTCGTCCTGGACACCTCACACAGGTGTACGGAAGAGGAAGGCGAATGACCTCTCGCATGATCCCATCCCGTGCGACAACGTGCCCCCCGGATATAGGCCAAGATCTGACCCATTGGTGACACGCCCGACGAACGACTCTTTCCCAATCTCCCTGAACCCCCTCGCCGTCACCTAACTTCTTTTTCCCCATGGGACACTCGTCCCCCCTGCGCCCCCCGCGCGGTGAGAGTGTGGACGGAAGAAGCGTATCACCATCCCGCGCCTCCCCAAACTTTGGGTGTGATGGTGGGGGGAGCACATATTACCACACGAACGCAACACCGACACCGCCGGGGGCCTTGCTGGACGTCCACGCCCCCCTTTTCCCACCTTTCCCGAGGCTCTACCTCCGTGTCACCGTGTCACCGTGAGACCCCCGTCCGCCCGATGCCCCTCCCCGCTCGGTTCGGGTTGCGGCTTCCGCTGGCTGCGAGATGCGCCGGCCCGCGCGATCGCTACGCAGCACAACTCGTGACATTTGCGTCCTCCCCCCGGGGCCGTTGCACTCGGAGGAGCCCGGTCTCGTATAGCCTATATACTGCAGGGAAGTACTGCAGTCGCTGACCTCATGTGGCTTGCGTTTCCCCGTCTTCCCCTCCTCAAATATTGACAGCACAACGTGGGCTGCTGCTGTCTTGGGTGTCGTGCACCGCTCTTAACCAAGCTACATGTGTTGTCTTTGGTTAGCGAAACGAAGCCGAAGGAAGGAAGGAAGACGCGAGGAAGATTACGTGGGAATAGTGTGCGAGACACAACAATCCGGCCTCATCGCACAAAACCTTACCACATGACCATCAGGTCCTTTTCTTGCGCATCGTGAGATGGCGAATGACCGACGTCCTCCGTTCGTCCGCCGCCTGTCTGGGCCCCCGAGAGACGACTTGCCCCGCGGTCCCGACGGAAGCATAGGCACGTCGGTCCATGGCACAGCCGCCCGGTTGTGGAACCCATCCGAGGGCCTTCGTGGTCCATCGTACGCCGCTGCTTTCGTGCGTTTGTCCCGCCCTCGAGGCTGAAGTAATCTTGTGTCCGGGAGTGGAAGCCCTCGTGTTGGGGGAGGAGAACTGCTTCTTGCTGGATCGGAGCACAACCCTCGTATCGTGTCCTCCCCCCCGTGCGGTCACCGCCCAGCGGAGCACAGAGACGCGGGCACTTTCGAGGCAGGGCATACGGGTACGTGCAGTTTCCATTCAGGGCCGGGTCCTGGTGCTTCTCCCACGCTATGGCTGACTTCAAGCGACGATGATCTCGCATGGAAGCCAATGACAGCATGCTGAGTACCAAGGGAAGAAAGTATGCTGTCGTCATACCAGGCCCGGCCCCGTGTATCTCTCTATCCCACTCACGAGATGCATCATGGCTGACAGGTGTGCATATTGAACGGAGGTCGCATCTGCCTAATTGTCCCGTCAGAAGATCAATCCAATAGACTGATTATAGGGGGCGTAGGTTGTGAGATGTGTCGAACGGTGTGCTCTTGGTTGCATCGTCCAGATGAGGCCGGTGAGTTCCGCCCGACGTGAGCCGTGACAAACTCGTTGGTAACTCTTGCGATATTCGACCGACGAGTGAAGAGTGCAGAAAACCCCCCCTGAGTTTCTTCAACGCGGGAGCGCCGGGCGGCCGGCAGATTGATACCTCTTTCGGCACGCCACCCGGGCGGGCAACTCACCGCTCGATCCCGATCCCTCTTCCCCCTCTGATCCGGGTCAAGAGTTAGGTCGACGGTCGACGCCGCAATCCTGCAAGAAGTTTACCCTTCTCTTCTTCACCGGCGACGCAAGATGGTGTTCCCCACAAACACACCGGCATTACTGTTGTCGACCAACATCTGACCACCTCTGGTATTGGTCCAACTGCCAGCGTCTCATTCGCGTCCGTGGAATTGTGCCGTCTGCTGATTGATCATTCACTCACTCAACTCTCCCCCACGCCAGGATTCAAACAACACGCCACATCTCAGATCCCATCACTCCATCACCGTATTACCCTTCTTCCTCGACTCGCAGCCCAGCTGCTGTTAGCAGAAATGGCGCCTCGGGGCCAGGCCGACGATGGAAGGAGCCGAGCGGCCGAGAGAGTCCTGCATGGCGCATGTGGGGGAAACGCGAGAGTGAGAGAGAGAGAAGAGAGGGCTTGCATTTGGCGATGCCCTCCTGATCGATGTCGTCTGCCTAACTTTCGCCCATCTCGTGCGATTCCAGCAGTGACACAACCAGCCAACATCCAACTTCCGGACGAGGTGACAATAATCGCCCCCAGCCCAGCCCTCGCATGCAATGTACCCCCTCGACCTCAACCCGCGCCGCAGCAACGTCTTCTGGCTCACCTAACCACAAACTGGAAACCCCCGCAGACCTCGGTCTGCCTCAGCCGCGGCGGGTTCACCAACGCATCAATCACACCCAATCCTTACTTACCTTATGTCGCCGAACACCACAGAGTTGCGCCCAAAATCGGTGGGGGGGAAAGACAAAGAATGTCACGCTGTGCTGACGACCGACCATTTGCTTACCGCCGCGGCCCGTCCCCAAGCCCCATCACGGTCGCTTTCCTCATTTCTCGCCCGTGATTACCACCAAAAGACAGGCAGACAGAGTCAGGGTGTGGCTTGGGGCGCGATGAAATGTCGCCGGTCGGCCGGCCACTCAGCTGAGCCCCTCTGGCTGCAGAGAGACAGATAATTTTCGTGGGGGCTGACTGATCGACCGACCGGCCGACTGACTGGGTGTATGTCTGATGGCCTGTCTGCCTGACCAACACGCCGGCTGTGGCGTCTCTGCGGCAGTGAGTCTGCCGAGGCATATCGCGAAGCTTCTCAGTTGCAGCGACGAGAGCTTTTGCGCAAGACCGCGCGAGTACGTCGGCGTCAATTGGCTCTCAAACGACCCGTGACGATGCCCTCACGCCCTAACACCCTCATGGCCTCTCTCCAGAAAAGACAGCGCGTACTTCACATGCGACGACAACGCAGTTCCTGCAGTAGTAGGCCACAGGGTCCAGTAGAGGCAGCGTAGCCCCTTCTCACCGCATCTCGGTCCCTGACTCTCTCCCGCGGCACCAAGAGCCCATCCGGCGCCGACTTGGCCGCCGGTTCACACGCTCACACGCATGACTATGCTCCTCGTTCTTGTGTCTATTCGTAGGGCGGTCTCACACCGCATCCGCCCCGCGCTGTTCGTCAGCAGCACCCATCAATGAAACCAAACGGAGAAATTCTCCTGGATCCGGGAGCCGGAAGACTAGAACAAAACACGCACACAAAAAAGAAGGGTCATTCGCCCTTGCGCCTAGCGTGATATGGTTTCTCTCTATCCCACCGTATTCCTCTCCTCGGGACCTGCGCTGGTGGACGACTGCAGGACGCCGGCCGGCCGTTGGAGAAGGAGACAAGCGTCGGCCCAGTCATTCGCATCACACCACCCCCCAGATTTCGAGCATGCCGAAAACAGACACATCTGATCCCGTTCGCCTTTGATTCCCATGGCCCTCCCGAATGGGAATCTGGCCGGCCGGCCGGCCGTCCCTTCCCCCCAAAAGACCCCTTCCTGCGGTGGCGCAGGTCAGCAGCTGGGCGTGGGGATGGCGTCGGAGACAAGACACCAAGGGGCGCGCGGGAGTAGTGTAGGATTGGGGGTAAGGCAAAGAAGAAGCACCGCCACGGTGCCCTCCTTTTTTCCCTTTTTCTCCCCCGCGGTGCCGGACGCCGTTCTCATCCTTCCGTGGCTTTTCGCAACCCGCGTGATGGCACTTGACACATGAGGGGGATTCGGTGCGACTGCTCGCGGGGGCCAAGTAAAGCATCTCCCCACGAATTGGCCCCCGATGTAAGCTAGAAACAGAGGGACGAACGGAATTGGAACGCGGGGTTTGGCAGCGAGAGCTCTCCGTCTACTGGACGGACGTAAGAACTGCAACCACATATCCCGCGTCCGGGGGGCGGCACTTGCAAGATACAAGATACTTGGAGGTATCCAAATAGCAATTGCAAAGTCCAACGGAAATGCGCGGCGCAGGGCGGATAAGCGCCGCCGAAGTACGGGCGAGTAACAGTGGAAGAAAATTTTGGGGGGTCTGAAAAATAGAATGGACTTTCCGTAGGACAGATTCGAGAGGTGGCAAGCGTGGTGTGCGTGTGATTGTTGGCGGTGAGCAACAAGGGAAAGAAACATTTGAGTTGCAGCGATGCGATGCTGAAGCCTGGAGCTGCAGCACAAAGGACGGGGGCGATCAGGAGGCTCAGTAGAATAATGCCCAATTACAGTACAGAGAAACACACACGCGTGGCTGATTCGCCATTTGTCCCTCCCCCCCTTCGTCGGAATTGTCACCCATCTCTATTCCCATGTCTATTTGGGGGAGGAGAGTTACATATGATTCCTTTGGAATGTTGGACAAAAAGTGTCAGCTTTCGAAACGACCAGCAGGGGCAGACATCAAAGACGGAGGAAGGATCGAAAACCCGGGGGAGAGAAGGATTGCAACCGTCAGCAACCCCAGGTTTTCCATTGCCTTTTTTTTTGTCCGTCCGCAAACGGATTCGTTGGTTCGTTCCAAAACCCCTCCCTCCTTCAGTCTAAGTTGGGGAAAAGGGGAACAAGTCATGAGAACAAACGACAACGGGACATGTCTCTGCTGCAATTAGCCTCTGGAGACGGTAAAAGAGGTGGACTAATAGAGACCCGGTCCGATAACCCAGGAAAACAAATAATCGAAATAATCGAAATATTACTCTGGAATATTGTGTGTTTTTTCCTTTAATCTTCGCCATCCGTTTCCACACGCCCCCTCCTCGTTGGTTCAGGGACCACGGTCGTAGCATTTCATCGTGTCCTGCTTCCCAGGGCACGAGTTGCTTCTGGGGCGTCCGTCATCTGGTCCATCCGTCGGGTCGCCGCTGGAAGTTGACCGAGGAGGCGAGGGAACAGGTCATCAGAAGCCGAGCCGACGGTCACCACATCTGGAGAAAGGCAGGGTCCCAGTGCGTCCTCCTCGCGAAGAAACCCCCCACCAAATACTATGGTGTTATGGGTAAGTTTAACCCCTGGCTGATGTAGTGACCCACCGCAAGGGGGTGTGACAAGGGGCATCA
>WIGO01000568.1:0-10548 GCA_014235945.1 Colletotrichum plurivorum
GTGGATAGGTACAGGCTGCACGTCATCACGTGACTGATCTGAGTACGTACCCCAAGAGGGCACGGTGCCGTGACATAGGGTCGGCCTCGTTTTCAGATACAAGGTCGAACTCGAACAAGATCTAGTCTATCTGTTGTCTCGTTTTAGAAAAGGCTATGGATAGTCAAGCCATGTTCCGTTGCTTAAACCCGCTTTTACCTACCACAAAGTCTCGGCAACTGTCGTCATCGTCCAAAACACTTGGACGGTGCACCACCAAGAAGCGGGTCAGTACACAAGACCTGGGCATCTCAAAACCTAAGACGAGATCTATAAATGCATCAATCTGAAAGAAGAAAGAGCGGTGGGCTCATTCTGCTGCTTGTTAAGTCATTGGGAAGTCCGACCACGCGACCCGGGG
Organism: Colletotrichum plurivorum; assembly: GCA_014235945.1. Taxonomy (NCBI): domain Eukaryota; kingdom Fungi; phylum Ascomycota; class Sordariomycetes; order Glomerellales; family Glomerellaceae; genus Colletotrichum; species Colletotrichum plurivorum. The sequence goes on from WIGO01000568.1 coordinate 401, forward strand.
CATTTCCTCCGGGGGAGGACGAGCCCAGGGCCCACGGCCCCATGCGCCGATCTTCGATCTGACATCGCGGGGCGGGAACCTTCATCATTGCCCCACTACCAATGACGTCCATGTTGGAATGATCAGAAAGAAGGTTGAGCTCTCGAGGCAAACACCCGTTGAGCTGTTCCATCTGTCGTAGGAATGACGTCAATTCAGGTTGAGGCTGGGATCTCTTTCTGTGTTAAATATCAGAATAGATCTATCCTGTCTCACATCTTATTCTGCCATTCAGTCAATCTATCAAACGATCTCCGACAGCAGGAACCCCGAGAACCAAGCCTCCCAAGCGGACCGCAAACAAGTTCATTTTCAGCCGTACACCAAAAACAAATCTTACATCATGCCTCGCGACGGATCTGGTGCCTCTGACAACGTCGTCGAGGCTGGCCACAACATCGTGCACGGTGCTGGTGTCGAGAAGGTAGGGAGCTCAATCCATTACCCGTTCTCCTATATCCCTCGGCTAACTGATGTATCTTCCGCAGTCCACCCACGTCGACCGCGCAGATAAGACCGCGCCCCTTCCTGAGAAGGAGGAGGGCAACGCCATTAAGGGCATGCCCGCCAGCGGCGGCAGCAGCCAGGGCCTTGCCCAGGGCCCCAACGTCGGCCAGGGCGGTCGCTCCAACTGAAGCAACGAGATACGATTACGATTAATGCTTCATGGATCTGATGCGAGCAAAATCAGAAGTTAGTAGTTGGAAGGGAGGAAGCCCAGTTGGACCCATATTACTCACTACCGTAAGGGATCCTACAAAGTGCAAGGGGATGAGTCGGGCAAAAGCTGGATACAGTATTGATGATCTTGTACGAGTAAATTATTGTTTTCAATGGAATTATGCCTGGGAATGGCAAAAAGCTGTCCAAGATTAAACTCGTCCCGACTAGTTGTCTATCTAATTATTTATCTATTCATCCGTTCACCTATTCATCCCTAAATCTCACGAATGCCACACGCGTGCGGTACATTTGTCTTTGTATGGGTGCACTTGAATTGCCAGGTCAATTGGATAGGCGGCATGTGAGCAGTTAGAGGGACAACTTAGACCACGCGGATCATGGCACGGAAATAGTACTAACTGCATTTATGCTCCCTTCCTGCTGTTTCTAGATGTGATAAACTAGATAAAAGGTCGGAATGAACGCGTTTCCGTTTGAGATATCCTAGAAACAAACCAGAAACTCAACAAGTGAAATCACAAGCCAGTCTATCTATATCAGCTGTTCATTACCCCCCTCCTCGTTCCTCAGAATCCGAAGACATGGCGACCTACAATTCCATCAAGTTCGTGTCGGAGAAGTCTGGAACGCCGCTCAAACCTGTCGACAAGAACACCTGCGGCGAGTGTGGTTTGAACTACACTGGAAGTGCCGACGTCTGCGAGTGCGACGACTCTTAAAGTCGCTTATCAACCGGTGAGTTAAAGAACGATCTAGACTGCACCTGAAATCCTTTAATGTAGTTACTCACACTTGTTTTTAGACTGTATTCCTCGATACTATGGCCTGTTGCGCTTAAAGAAGCCCAGGACCTTTGGGCATCGTGCTTGTATAGCAGTCCTCAGCTGTGAGAAGTTTGGCGGCTGGCACGATCAGGTCTTCCAAGATCATGTTTTCCTACAGTTTTACACAGTACGTGCTGGAGGGTCTGTTGTTTGGAAGGGTCCTATGGGAGTGTGAGGTAGAGGCAGGACTGAGAATCCAATGAGATGACGTTCGCTAAAAATAACTCGACCACAATGTGCCTTTCCGGCTGGCCATCTTGGCTCTGCATGATGAATGCTTTCTCCTACATACAGGACTGTGACACAAAGACTACTTGTTCACAAAGCAACCCTGTTTTAAATGCGTGTACTCAGGCGGTGAGAAGCAAGCCTGCCTAGTTATTTGTCTCTGACAACCACCTCGCCCCTCGGAGACCGCGCTTATAACAATTCGCCATTGATTCCAATCCAACCTCTCGTTCTCCCCTCTACCGCTCAACACCCATTCAATCGCCATGACCTCTCGCGACATTATTCCCGACAAATTTCTTCTCAGTAATATTTTCCCCGACCAACCCCAGGTTTCCATATCTATCATCCTCCAGAACTGGCAAAAATGCGTGTTCAAAGCGAGCTTCCCCAATTCCCCCGAGCCTTGCTGCCCCAAGATCGTCCGTCTGGAGGTCACAAGTGACGAGGAGACGGCTAAGCAATTTGCCATCGTCTCAGCTATGCAAAAGATAGCCGCGGACGTCATCCACAACCTCGTTCCTCGCACCTTCCAGACCGGCGTCGCCAACAATGAACAGGGCAAGCAACTGCAGTTCTGCGTGATGGAATTTGTCGAGGGATACACGCTAGAGGAGGCATGGGAGCAGATGAGCGGCGAGAGCCGGCACTCCGTCGTGGCTGCCTTGATCGAAGCCCTTCAAAAGCTGCACTGCGTCCGTATCTCAGACGAACGCGTCCAGGCGTTGATGCAACGGGCACTCAAGGGTTCCGAGCGAGAGTCATTCAAGGAAGCGGTCATGGGCGGGCCCAGCACTGGGCTCCTTGGAGACGGACTGGCTCTACTTGAAGCCAGATTCAAGAGGCTTGCACTGAAGAAGCCCTTCTATGACATGACTCACGCCACAGGTTCTGACGACATCGTAATCAAGTCACACTACGAAGACATCGGCTCCAAGAGGCTTCAGAAGAGCATCATGGAGCAGTGGGCGCACGAGGCCGTGCTCTGCCACAACGACCTCACTCCGCGCAACATCATTGTCAGGCCGCGCAGTTCTCCCGACGGGGGCTCGGAGTATCAACTGGCCGCCATTATCGACTGGGAGCTCGCCGGGTTCTACCCGGCTTCTTACGAACTGAGTCTCCAGGACACCTATCTCAGCGGCGCCAACCGCCTGGTCTCCTTCTACCTTCTCCTCAAAGAGGGAATGATGGGACTTGTACCGGCCTGCCCGTCCCAGATGTCCTTATTGCAGGCTATGGAGATCATGTTCGAATCCAGACAGAAGCGGTTACTCGAAGGCTCCAATATCCCGGCACATATCCGCCAGAGATTTTTGCAGAGGTTGCGGTTACGTCGGGACGAGGATCCTTACGTCGGCTGGGTGCCAGCTGTATTCACCCGTGCTGATGCGCAAGCCCTCGAGGACGAGGTCGTTGCCGAGATGGTCGCGACGAGGCACGCCAAGGCAGCTCAAGCTCACAGGCCGTCCTCTTTGCTGTTGTCCGTCGCCGTCGTCGCCGTCGTCGTCGCTGCTGTCTGTCATTGTTGCTGGTATTAGGTAGGAGTTAGGATGTCTATTTAGCTTTGGGGTGTGGAATTAGAGTCCCCGTGGACGTTCCGTACGCAAGAAGATGGCAAGGCGAAAGTGGATGGATATCGTTCATCTAAAGCGATATGTGGAGTCGTTTGTGCGATCGTGGGTTGTGACACTGGAATCCCTGTCGATCACACAACGGATCCACCACAACGGATCACGACCGGGTCGGTTAGCTCAGTTGGTTAGAGCGTGGTACTAATATGTTATCGAGCATGTTCAGTAATGCCAAGGCCGGGAGTTCAAGCCTCCCACTGATCATCTTTTGCCTGGAGCAACGTCGATGTTGTGTTGTTTTTGCTGCACGACCCATGGACTGGATTGGGCGCAGTAGATGAGCCCTGGCTGTTTTCCTCTCTTCTTTTTCTTTTCAGCAACGGTACGGTGACGCCAAGACAACGTGTGGCCATGTATTGGGCTTGCTTGAGTGGAGCTGGACTGCAGGAACAGCGGCCAATGTTGTTGGTTGATGGTCGGGACTTTGGACTGACTTATCACGAGACTTAACGAATCGGGGTAATCAGGTTAGCGGCATACGTAATCCGTCAGGCCTTTGTATTCTGTTGCCTGTAGAGGCCGCTGCAGGTCCTCCCAGTCTCGCATGATCTTTCGATTAACATTCGGCTTTTAAGCGCTTCCCAAGGTCATCTTCATTTGTCTCTTTTTTCTTGTCTCTTGCTGTGTCTGAGAAATCTCCCCGGCGACTATCCATATCCAGCCCACCGACCTTGCCGAGAGCCTCATCCGCTTCCCGGCGCCAAGTATGAGTATGGAAGCCAAAGGAAACGGGAGCGCTGCGCTGGAAATGTAGCTAACCGTTCATCAGGTTCCGCAATCCTCGACGCAGCTTATGGCGCAGCCCAGGCGATTGGTTCCGGGGCAATCCTCACCGGCCTTGGGGGAGGCACTGCGTTGAAGAGATTCATCGGGGAGAAGAAGACTGCGGAAACAACGCCAGAGGGTGTAAACAGCACCGCGGCTGAGAGCTCATTGGCAAACCAGGGAGATGGAGACGGGCCTCGAGAGAACGCTAGGAACGAAACGACGGCAGCATCTTGAAAGTAAACTCGACTGATCAGAGTGGTAATGTTGGTCGAAATTTGGGACATCATGCGAGGAGGCTGAGGCACATGCCCGCAAGCACGTTGACAGATTTCAATGAGTTTTATGAAGTAGGAAATAGTAACAAGAATCTCTCACTCGAGTATCCCTTATCCAGTCTGAACGCACTCGACCTTGGACGCAGGGTCGATAAGTGCCTGGCAGTCCTGCGTCGTCAGCTTGGTCGTCAGGCCGTTGCACGCCTCTCCGTCCTTGTTGGGGTCCACTCCCGTGGCGCCGCCGGCGCCGTTGCAGATCGTGGAGCTCATTTTGCGTTTGCCATTTGCAACGCAGCTGCAAGAAAACCGCGCCGGCCCTCTCTGCTGGGGATCTCTCTCGACGAGCACGTTTCCGCTGATTACTGTCAGACTATTTGCTCTATTCATCGAAGTTGATAGCAGGGTAGAACAGAAACAAACGTACCTCTGGAGGGGACTGGCGATGACCGGATTCAGAGACAAGGCCACCAGGGCCAGAGCCAGTAGTCCAGACTTTGAGAATACCATTTTGCACTGCAAAGATGTAATTAAGATGTAGAGTTGGATGTTGTAGCTTGTCTGACATTGAGGTAGCCCGGCTGAAGCCAGCTATTTAAGCTTGTTAGTTAAGCCTTTGCCTGGCCGACAGAAACTATTGAAACCGTTCCTTAGACTCTCTAACACCCTGAAAAATGCATTGACGGGCGCCACGGGGGGTTAAAATTGAGTTCAAATCGTCCCGGCGGGATGGTAGACCGCCAGTGTCAAACTCGTGGCCTGGAGACGCGCGCCCTAGTCACAGGGCCACCAAGCCTTTATCTCCGTCCCGGCGAGTTGTCGCCTGCTATCCCCGGGGAACAAATAGGTTATGCCAGCCTTACGTCTCGCCTTTTGGCACTCGTCTCAGCTGCTCGGTTCGTCCGATGCGTCTCAGATTTGGCAAGGGTGGCTGACGGCGTCCACGCCCTACTGACTCGCGGCCGTCGAACCGACGAGGTTGATCAGGTTTCCTAAATCCGGTTAAACTTTGCGCTCCTAACTACCCGACGTATTGGGGAGGTTATTGATATGTCGCCGAGTTGGTTGTGACTGAAACGTGAAAGATCCGGCGGTTAGTCTGCTGCCGTGCATGTTTTTTCCGGTATTTAGTGATCAGTCTCGAATATCCTCGGAACATCTCGACGCAGTTCAAGATTACTGAACTCGAGGTCAGGACTTTCGGAGAGATAGCTACCCGGCGGAAAGCGAAACGCAAGTCTCTTTCTGAAGCAAAATCTTATACGATCTAGCCGACAAGAAGACGTACACGAACATAAGTATTAACCCTTTACGGTGTAACCTCGACGGAAGGAAGTCTTCATGACCTTTGGCAACTATCCTTCATGTCGAACTCTTTGGTAACCAGGATCCCCTTCCCCTGGACTATCTCCCCGATGTCGTGGTTACTGTCCCGCTCGTCGTTGCTCTTGCTCGACTCTTGCTCGCTTAGGCGCGTGAAAGGACGCTCGTCGTCGGTCCCGGTGGCGCTCACCCCTTTGCGGATCGCTATCGGGCCGGGCGTGCCGGCACGAAAGCTGTGGCCGACGCCGTTGCTTAGGTCGTTCAAGATATACCGACCCCCCGAGTTCTTGTTGCTCTGTTTGACAGTGGACCGGAGCTTGCCTTTCAGCGCTAACGACAGCAACGGCTTGAGACAAGGGAGACAGGCTAGCGTATTGAGTCAGACGCTGCCAAGTCGTCGAAGAGCAACGCGAAGAGCACTTACCGCAGATTATGGCTGTGTTCGCTTCTACGTTGGTCCAAACGATGGTGTCGATAAAGTTCCAGGTAATGTCCGGAGACGCGAGGTCGACGGAAAGGATCACGTGCAACCTCAACATCGATACTATGGTGACACTGGACGTTCAATTCTATTAGCAGGCAATACCGCGTTGAGATGAAGGGACATCAGACTCACAAAGTTCCCAGTGCGAAGATTCCGGCAAGAGCAACTTTCTGCGCCCTTTGAAGCTGCAGTGACCACACATACGGGATAGGAAGTATGATGATGAGCGCATCCGTTATGATGTTGGGGATGGAGTTTCCCTTGAAGAACATCTTCACGTCGACCCCACACCTGAAGTCCTCCGGGGCCATAGGATTCTCCGTGTCGAAGCGGGCCCAGAAGGCGTTAACGGGAATGCACTGGAACAGAGTCACGAGGAACTGAAGCGACCTTGGTGTTAGCGACCGGAGTACTGATGAAGCCGAGGGTCCTCTCAGGAACGGCAATGGAGGTTCTCGGGGCTTGACGAAACTTACAACAGCGATGGCCCAGGCCGAGACTATACCGCATAAGACCCAGATGAGGACTCGGATGCTCTTCCGGGCGTTGAAGATGCGCCAGTAGAGTGCGAGGGTCGACCACTTGACGGTTGATAACGTTGCGGTGTATGCCATCTCCGAGACGAAAAGACCGATTGCCCATGCCTTTGTCGCCGTAGGCGGCGCGACCCAGATGTGTTTGCCGGTGCCATGTGGTACCACTACGCAGAGCCTCATCAGTACGCCAAGTCATGGGTATCTGGCATCGAACGAAAACTATGCCAGTAAGGATTAGAGTTTCGGAGACTGATTACTCACTGTACCCAATGCTGATGAAGACATGAACGCCCGCAGCAATCTTGAGCGAAACAGTCAGCAAACGTTCACAAGTCTTTGCTCTCCAAAGCTTTCCGATCAGAAGCGGGCTAATTACCAACGAAAAGGCGATCAGCCAGTCCTCCAACCAGAGCGGGTTGGCCTGGATTCGGCGAGCGGCGAAACGGAGCACGACGGCAACGCCCGCGAGAGCCCAGGTCACGCTGAGGGCGCTGACGATGTCGGTGACTCTCGACTCGCCGAGGTCTAGTCCGGGTGGAATTGGCGCGGAAGCCATTCTCTCGCGAACGGAACCGAATAGTTCGTCTCGTCAGGTCAGTAGATGGTGTTTTGCGTTTTCCGAGAACGAAAGGGCGACCCAGCGCCCGGGTCCGCGAGAAGACGGGAGATCATGTCTGTGTTAAGCGAAGCCTCGGCACTGCGCAGCACTCCGATGTGCCCGCCGCCCAGCGGCCCAAAACACGGATTGCTCCTGCATCAACAAATCTCTGAACGGACATGGAGGCATGGTTCCCCCTACCGGGGAATGGGGCCCGATAGCAGAGTTGCTGAAGTGGATTGAGTGCTCCACAGCATCATCGCACCACTGGACCAAAACAACAAGGAACAATCGCGAAATGGACCTTGCTCAGTTTAGTTATGTAACTCAACCGGCCATTGGCCCCTTGTACCTGACATGCTTGAGGGCACCTCAGAGAGTCAGTCAGGGTGGTAGTAGTGTGCCGTTGACAAGGGCAGCTATGCCTGGTTAGAGTCTAGACCAGGGTTAGCCGATATCCGCAATTCTTCAAAGGGACTATTATTTCACACTTCCAAGATAGATATCCTACACCCCACAAGCAGCAGTAACGACGACGACGACGACGAACGATAGTAATAATAACATACTAAAAGTGAATAGTAGTAGGTTAGGATAGCTAGAGGGGATGTGAAATAGTCAGTCTGGGGGTGTGAAATAATAGTCCCCTTCTTCAATATAGTTCGGCTCTGGAACCTTTCTTTGTGGGGTCTCCAAAAGCCCAGTTGTCTGGTCAGGTCCACTAGTCAGGTCATGTCGCGCAGTCTGGCTCAGAAATCATCTCGGACTAGTCCCGGTTCCATCAGCACTTAGATCCATCTCTAGATCGTTCGATTCAGGGACCAACCAACACGACCCAACTGACTCGTGTCCCTGTACTTATTGTCGTGCCAACTATACGCAAGAGGACTTTCTTCCCGACGCCAAGGTGGTTGGACCTCTCAGGAGGGAATGGCGATGTCCACCCACACGACTGGAAGTGGGAGGCGACGCTTCGGAACAACAACATGCACATAGGATCGCGAGCGGGTCGGGCGATACGAAGAATCCGGCCGAGTCGTAAGACCTTGTCCAGGGGGTGGGCGCCCGAGAAGCAAATACCGAAGCGAATCGAAAACTTGGTTCCTTCGACCTTCGATGGCGTTCATCCCAAACCGTTACGCTTTCAATTAACCTTCGCAAACTCAAATCGCACCCCCTCCCCTCCCTGCCCCCGGCCTCTTCCACAACCTCGCAAACACCACCCCTAAGCTGCCTCGAGACGACAAGAACCCGACCCGAACCTCTGTCGCCATGGCCGCTTCCACGCTCCCGACCATCCTCCTGGTGCCCGGCGCCTGGCACCGTCCTTGGTCGTTCGACCTGCTGCGCAACGACCTCAAGCTTCGAGGCTTCCCCACCGAGGCCGTCGCCCTGGCCGGAGTCGGAAGCTCCGACCCGAACGTGGGCCTCGCAGAGGACACGGCGGCCGTCCGCTCCGAGCTGCAGAAGCTCGTCGACGCCGGCAAGGACGTGATCGTGGTACCGCACTCTTACGGCGGCGTGCCCGTTTCCAACGCCGTCAAGGGGCTCAACCAGAAGGACCGCGCCGAGGATGGCGGCGTCATCATGGTGCTGTACATGACCTCGTTTGCCCTTGCCGCCGGCGCCGCACTCGCGGACGGCGCGGGCACTCCTCCCTGGTGGGATATCAAGGTGAGAAGAAAATGCCGACGTAGACATTGAAACCGTGAACCCCTCAGCTCATGCCTTGTTTTCCTCCATGATAGGACGGCTTCATCTCGGCCCTCAACGAGACCGAGATCTTCTACGGCGACGTCGAGCCCTCGCTCGCCGCCAAGGCGGTTGACGCCCTGCTCCCGCAGCCCTACAAGACCTTCCAGGACAAGTCCGGCTTCGAGCCCTGGAATAACGGCTTCGAGATGGGCTACGTCTTCGCCGAGCAGGACCAGGCCATCCCGCTCGAGCTGCAGAAGCTCATGGCATCCCAGTTCCCCAAGGGCTCGTTCACCGCCAGCTTGAACGCCAGCCACTCGCCGTTCCTCAGCATGCCCAAGGCCCTCGGCGAAGTTCTCCAGAAGGCGGCGGAGACGGCCGTCGCGAAGAAGACGGCTTGAGAACTCCGTCTCGATGTGTGTGGCTGTTGTGAGGGGTTTCGGCGGGCCGAATAGTGGCGGATCAAGGCATTTTTTAGATTTTGGTGTTAATGCTAATTGAAGTACATCATTGACCTCTTCACAGAATGTAGCCGTGACATGCATGAACGGGGAGTGCCCTGCAGTCAGACTCACCATGTACACTCACTTGCCTGCAAACCGAAGAACTCATGCACCTGGCTGATTCGACTTGTCTCATTGCAAAATAGACCAAGTCCTGGTTGTCCTTGGCAACTAATCTGAAAAGTCGAGACTAATTTCTTCAACTGAAGATGAAGGCTGCAAGCCTGATTAAATACAGACTTTCGGATCCAGCCCGGCAATGTGTCGGAATCCGGTTTCCGGAATAAGTGGGTCTCGGACCAGGACCTCGGCTTCCGGTAACTCCTGTCTCCGGACAACCTCTGCCAGAACCTGACTCCGATAGATCGCACCAGGAAAGCATTTTGTCGTACGAGTAAATAGAGGCCTGGGTGATCCCAGCGCATCCATTCCTACATAAAGGGGCCATCTGTCACTCTTGCTGTTGACCGTCACTCTTGCTGTCGGGCTGCCCTACGGGTAGCCCCGCTAGCCGGCACAATCCACACCCGGCTGGACAACGCTGCAGTAGTCGACGCCCT
>WIGO01000571.1:0-10276 GCA_014235945.1 Colletotrichum plurivorum
TTTCTTCTCCAAGTCAGAACATAGACAGCAATTGACCATTGTTCCTCGTGTGACACGACCCTTTGGCCCTTCACAGTGTCGTCGGCACACATCCAGCTAAAGCTATAATCTAAAGAGCCATCTGAAGATTGACTCCAAACAAGCTTGTCGGTTTTGACGTCATCAGCCACAATCATCAGAAGAGTGCCTCGCGAAGACTGATATGTCGTGCTGTAACTGTCGAGACATTCTTCGACACTGAAACAATCAAAGCGGCCAGCCTTGACGGCAGCATGTATCTTGCCCACCGTGTCCTTGTTTACCCACTTAGGCAATGAATTCATATCCTCGACGTCCAAGAAACTCTGGTCGGCGGTATAAACTTCGTACGCCTTAAATGAGATTGAGCTGAAAACGACGGAGTTGAATCTGAGCAGTTGTTAGCTGTGGTTCATATATAAGAAGTTTGCCTTTTCGTACAGCAAATGCAGTGGAAAGGAGGATAGAACTAAAAGAAGCCAGAGGATCTTTCTTTTGTACGTAATATTCCAGAAATTTCGAATGCTTGGAACGCCTATATCCAGGGACTTGAGTTCTGAATGCGCTTTGTTGATTTCAAGCCGAGTCGGTGCTATGAAACACTGCATACAATAGTTGCTCCCACATAACAGAATCGTACTGATGATGTTGATAATGATATGTATTGCAGTATTCCACTGCTTGACCTTCGAACATTTGGTCTCTGATATTATTCCGATGTCGTCTTCAAGGGTCCTAGTCCGGTTTGAGGTAGCCCAGGCAATGAACGAGAAGTTGACATCAAAAGTGAAGAAGACTGCCATTGCGAAGAAAAAAACACCCCTCCTCCAGCGACTGCGAGGAACAAGGGCTTTGCCACTGGGAAGCAGCTTGGAGTTATCGGGAAGAAGCCTCATTTCGGCGATTACAGCACGGCCAGAAAGGATGTGGGAGCACGTGTACAGCGGCTAGTGACGCCGGGTCTGATCTTTAAGGCCTGTGATTTTTGTCCCCACCTGGAACTAATGTTGTTGTTGTTGTTGTTATATTTAACGCTATGTAGGGTGTATTTACATCCGGACCTCCCGCGGGGTATATAGCGTACGGGGTCCTGGCCGAGGCCAGGACCCGTAACTCGAGCTGTTGCAACGTTCCGCGGAGGGGTCCCCGGTACAGGGTTGGGGCCCCCTCCGTCTTCTGCCCCGGTGGTTGTGCCCTGAGTCGGAGATGGGCTCCGTCTCCGGGCCTAGGTCCCGGGCATTTCGACATCCTGAAGAAGACTGCATGCTTTCTATTAATAGCATGTATATCGGGGAAGACAGATCAATTCCAGCCGTGATTTCGTCAACCTCTCTGTCAGCAGCCCAATACTTGGCGTAAAGCAGCCTGCTAACTATGATGCTGGTGTCTCACATAGCAGTGATAACAGGAATCTTGTCAGGTTACACTGAGCTGGGACACAAGTGCGAAGTGGGACATAGCCTGGGGGGCTGGGGGCCGCAGGGTCTTCAGCCTTGAGGAGGTCTCCAGTTACCGTAGGTAAGTAGGTACCACGGTACCTGACTTCCAAGGTCCGCCATCTTCCTCACCTATACGCTTGGGATTCGAAGATCTCATGACTACAAGAGCATGGTATATAATTACATACACTTGCACATGCTTCTGGAAGCGAAAGAAACCTCGTTACAATTGGCATCGATAGATGCTGCACAGGTCATTTCTGTACACAGGAGGCGCAACCCCAAGACCTTAGCAGAGACATTTGATGATGCCCCTGCGGACGATTGCCAGCTGATATGCACGAGACCTACGTTTTGGAGACTGGTGGATAGGGGTAAGGGATCTTAGCACGTCTTGCTCTCGACGAACGCCATCTGAAAGGAAAACAAAAGAAAGCCTGCAGGTTACGGTACTGTACCCGTAGTCTCGACGTTGCATGTAGGTATGATCAGCACTGATCCATCCGTACATGGTATTGGAATTTCAGCCACTGAATACATCGGAGAAACGCCTGCGAGTAGTCCCGCATCGTAGGAGACGGCTATCAAACCCCGAATCCCAGGCACGCCATGCACAGCCCCTGACTGGACTTCGTTTCTTCTTCTTGACGGAGGAGATCAGCACGAAAGGCAGACACATTCCGCAACCCCCTAGCTCATTCGGATGGCTTGGAGCTTGGCCTGAAAAGAGCCGCATGCATCACGTGCTTCTGATGAGCAATCGTAGGTATTTGCCAATCTTCCCCGTGTTTTGCTAATGTACGCTCTCGATGTCTTGCCATGTGACGCACCCCAATGACGTTGGATACATCTGCCTTCGAGTCGTCAACTTCCCACCAGAACCAGCCCCAAAGGTTCTCCTGTCGACCAACATGCTTGCTTGGCGCAAAAGACTTCGCGCCCCTTTCTCATTGATGGTCAAACGTGATTCCAGAGGCAGATGTTCGGCTACTTAGGTGGTCCTGGCGATCACCTGAGACTAGCTCTGCCCTGACTCCAGGCCTGCGCTGCCAAGGCTGTCTTCCCCTTCTGACTTCTTGTCTGTATTTGCTGGAAGCACCGACCAGTACCCAGAGTCCAAATCGACGGAGCCCGGGGGCATTTCAGAAAAGTCAAACAAGAGACCGTCAAACGCATTAAAGCTCCAAGATTCGTCCGTCAAGGGTGGCTGATAGAACCTCTGGAGACTGTCCTCCACATCCGGCACGTTCACCGGTCGTGGCTCCTCGCGTGCATTCATGTTTCCAGAGTCAGCACCCTCAGCATCTGTATCAGCGTTTGCGCCCGTCTCAGCAGCCACGGTATCGGTCGTTGATGAACGCATGGATCGATACGTATTGAACAGGTGGATCTGGGTATCTCGTATGATGCCTACCAACTCGCTTCGTAGGCTCTCCTCGATAGGGTTCAGCCGCTCTTCAATGCGAAGCTCCAGCTGTCTCTGAACTTGGGACGGGAGCTCTCTTCGTAGGAATTGTTCGTATGGCGCGAACTCGGTTTCTGGAGACTTGTCGGCTACGGTGCTCGATTCAGTATACTCGTAGTCTGCTGCATCATGAGTAACACGCCATAAGATTTAAACTGGGCACTTACAAGCGCTTGGGAGGCAGGTCGGGTTGGCATCGGGGAAGAGAATCAGGTATATCTCGTTCCATTTCTCGGCCTCCGTCATGTGCTTGTGTGTCCGCTGCCGGCGGCGTAGCAGTTCCCTCTGCGTGGCGTCGATGCCTTCGATCGGAATCCGGTCCAGAACCTCGCATTGTTCGCTTGCTCTGAAATGCTAATCTTTAAGCCTGTCGGTTTCAAACTCTTCGTGGCATCTTGGGCATGCTATTGGCAACGCATGGTTGCGGTAGATATGCTCCCTGGTTGTGTCAGTTTCAAACTCCATCGAGGTTCCTTCGTACCTACTTGACACGATGAGCCGTCGCCCAACCGGGGCCTGTGCAGGAGCCTCGCTGTTGGTACTTTCCTGGGTTTCTCTTGAAAGAAGGACACGCTAGCCTTCGGTCGACCCTTTCAGAATGGGCATGTGGCTTCCGCACCTTAAAGGGCCATCTCTGGCCCTCCCCAGCATCGTCGTCTTCGTCGGCTCCCCGCTTGCTAGAATGTGTTCGGCTTTTCTCAGCCAGGGAGCCACTTGATCCTGGGCCTTCACCTCGGCTTGAGAAGCCTCGTTACATTTCGGACTCATACCAGATCCACGAGATGTGACGCATGGCCTATTCGTGGGGTAATTGGACAATATCGAGTAGAAGTAGTTCATCAATCTGCTGAGAAGAGCTTCTTTTGGCCCTGCGCTGAATTCCTCGTGCTCAGACGAGCATGAATCTCCTGGAGAAGAGGTGGATGCTTCTGGGGATCTATTCGACTCTGTCGAATGTCGTGAACTAGCCGGGAAATGCTCCTTCTGGTGGCGTAAAGAGGGAAAGATGGCGTCAGAAACTAAGTCAACTTCTGGACAGGTAGCCTCGTCGGCAGTAATTGTCTGGATATAAGGGGAGGCTTCGAAATGAGGGAAGTCGTTTGAGATGATACCCATGTCGACGCGTGGTGCAGAGCTTGGGAAGACGTCGCTCTTATCGGGTTTAGGTTGTTTTGTTGGTTTACCAGGGGTAAACACATCTCGCATGAGAGGTTTGTAAGTGAAGCAAAACACGTAGTTTCGTATTAGATCTCGAGGGTTGCTTGTAGGTAGGAAGGTTGGTAGGCGGAGCCCGATCCGTGGAGGAGGATAATATCCGAGCTGTTATCGGTCGTATCGCGTTATCGATAAGACCTTACGCCATCCTCCATGGATTGACAATGAGGGCTCCCCATCTCGAGCGTCATGATGCCATGAGCCACAGTAGCCCACGGCTACTGTAGGCCATAGGAGTTAGCCATGGGCATCCCTTCTACCTAATATTCCGACATGTTTTTTTGTGAAGTAACCAGGACAGATCTTCTTCGAGCGGGTACATTGAGAGCATGAGGGCAATTCTCTGTCGCATCTGAGGCGCCGTTGTCTGCGAGACAGAGTCAGAAATTCAACACGAGAAAAAGCACGGTGAAAGGTCAGTGTATACTTGCAGTTGTTACATCCGGCTTTGACCTTGGGTTTACTCTTCGTCCTTGCTTCAGGGTGACGCTGACGAGACACACGTCCATATTCTTCCTGGTTCTCGTCGCGTGATTCAGAGCCTGGGGGTTCGGCCTAGCCCGTCGTGCTGAAGGCCTTAGAGCCAGAGGTAGGTACGCAAGATAATAGAGGTAGGGCACAACTTTCTGGTCCCGTGGGTAGACGACGGGGCAGCGGGATGGGTGGCAGGCCCGATGCCCCCTCTTCCGGTTGATCTCCAGACATTATAACTATAATTCGGAAGCAACTGATATGTCGGAATTAAGACTGATGATATTGTTGAGTATAACGGAACTGTATCGGCGAGCTTTATGATGGAGTTGAGAAAGACACAAAAACTACACCATTGACAAGGCCACTTCGTCCAGATGTATGCAGCAGAAACGAAGGTAGGATTTTGCGCATTTGCGCAAAATTACAGCAGTCTCAGATAATGTGTGGAGTGAACACGACAATGAATGCCACGCCACCTGCATACGGCATGGGCATCTGCGCCAGTAAGGATCCACGGATTCGTTGAAGGCAACGACGTTGCTGACGCTGATTTCCCTATACGGCTAGACGCGAACGCCGTCGCCTAAACAGTTTGGAAAGTCCTTCGACCTTCAGTGGTTCGCTTCACCTCGGGATCTCCCGCGTTTCTGAAATGCATTCAGTGCAAAAGAGTTTGGCTTCTACGCCGGTCTCCGTGACGCCGGATGACGCTGAACCCGGTCCCCCTTCCCCGAAACTACGGACGCAGTCAGTACACGCCCGTCGGCCTCTGGCGAACTCGGGCAAAGCGTGCCTCATCGCGTCAATGTCTCTCCTGGCCCTAGGTATTCAAATTGTCCTTGGTCCATTATTTTCTGAAAACTGCTTGGATTGTCTTGTTTTCTATGAGACTGCTTTCCCCCGCACGCCTTCGTGCTGCTGCCTCTTTGGAATGCCATCGACCTAACCGCGAGACGTAGATGAGCTGATGTTTATCTCGGTCTTGCGCATGATTCCCTTTCCACTCGAATCGTCGTCGTCAACCTCGAGCTCTCCGGGGCCTGAAGGGGTGCGCTTGGCTGACGCGTTGTATGTCCTGTCGTGATCATTGATCGAGCCGAGTTTTATCGCTGGGCCAGAGCTCGCGAGAACGTTTTGGCTCTGTTGGAAGGACTGTAAACTATGCGGCAAAGATTTGACAGCTTGGTTGAACCACGGGTTAACAAAATACTTACATCGCCTGCAATCTTGTAGTTGGCGTCATGGGAAGTGCCGTAGTAGAATTTGAATAACTTGCGCAGGGGGGGAAGGGAACAGGCAATGATCCCCAGGCTGCACTCAACGTTTGAGGTGATGTTGATCACTCCAAGATGATCTGAAGATTCGGTCAGCATCGCAGCCGAAAGATGAAGCATAGCAATGAGGGCAGTCATACACGCTATTTCAGTGGGGTACGCCTCGGTATCGTAGTACTTCAGGTAGGGTACGTACCCGGATGCAGGTGGCGATGCTTGCAAATACGCCGAGACTGAGGACGGCACAGACGGATACTTTCTGGCGCCGAGGCATTTGGAATCCCGATACGATGAAGGACGGGACAATGGCGCATGTCCAGTCGGTGGCCATTTGGATGGTTGATACGATATAGCACACCGTCTGCATCCTGATGACCTTGTAGCAGCTTCCCCTGATAATTAATCAGTAACGATTACTGCCTCGCTGATGTTCATAGCACCAGAAGCCAGGCTCTTACAGTGACGGATTCTATGTCGCTGCAAATGGGGTGCAGTTGGCAAAGATGTACACCAAGGCCAGAATGGCAACGACGCCCATTATTGACATGTTGACTGCCATGATGACGACGACTCTCCTGCGGCGGTCCAAACGCATGCACGTAAACCCGATGGCGCATTTTATTACCGTCGAGGAGATGAAGTAGAGCGACTCCCAGTAGGTCTGGTACTCGTTGGCGCGGATGAGGTAGAGGGGCGAGGGTAGTTGTGCGTCGTGTGTCCCGATTCCAAATCGAGCCGCGTAAACCGCATGGACAACTGCTGGTATCATGGGAAGCTAAGGGTCGAGTCGTCAGTTGGTATTCCCGGCAACCGGAAGCACAAATAGCGCGGATATGGAGCTTACAGTCCCAATCACCACCATGTAGTCTTCGATACCCCAGAGACTTGTCGATGCCCCCGAAAGACCAGCACGGACATAGACTCGAAGCGAGACGACGAGAACGCTGACGACACCAAAAAGGATGGCGAAGAACTCCACAGCGGGCCCCAGACCTTGGGGAGTCAAAGATGGAAGCTGATTGGCGGCCTCCTGGATCTGCTCTCCCGTCATGGAAGTGGTCATGTTCGAAGTCCGTCGGGGCAAGATTTTTGCGGCCTCGTCTTCTTCATCGCCGTCTTTCTAGCCGTTTCTCTCGTGTATCACTGTCTCGGCATAGGCTCAAAGATGATGATGATGATGATGCGTACCGGTGTTGACGCTGCTGGCCTTCTCATAAAGAAGGGCAATGAGAGAGAGAAGGCTGCAGGACAGGATCCAATGTGCTTGTCCAAAACCTCCGATGTTCTCGAGGTCCAAAGCCTGGCTTCCGTCTGGTCTGGGGACCACGCCGCACATCCTCGTTTCTTTTTCGGTCCAATGCAGTAGATTCTCTCCATATCCTCTCCTGCAAGCCCTGGAAGCATTGAGAGTTCTCCGGACAAACACGCCCTGCCATTTGACTATCTCCCCGAAGGTGCGCATGTTTTCGATCAAGGCCAACAGTTACCATTACGAGCGAATGCACACAGTATTAAATACTGAGCCGCCCGCTCATGTAGTATCATTCGGAAATGCTGCTGCGGGGTTAGAGCGAGCCAGGCTGGGCAGCATCTTGGTAGAGATCGGCTATGCAGAGCGAATCACCGGTCAAAAGTCTAGACCAGCTTTCGACTCGCGGAGTCCGGGATGTGCTAAACGATGCCCCTCTCTGCCGCAGATTGTCACTGCCATGCCCGTGGGAGACGCGTCCTCGTGCCCTCGAATAAACAATCACGCAAGCAGGAAGCAGCAAGTTTGCAAGCCTGCAGCAAGCAAACAAACCTGCAGCGAGCAAACAAGCATGCAGCAAGCAAGCAAACGGACAAACAGACAAATAAGCACAGTTGCTGAGAATACATCTTTGCTGAC
The DNA here is from genome assembly GCA_014235945.1 of Colletotrichum plurivorum. NCBI lineage: Eukaryota > Fungi > Ascomycota > Sordariomycetes > Glomerellales > Glomerellaceae > Colletotrichum > Colletotrichum plurivorum. Next base: position 7,774 of record WIGO01000571.1, read on the forward strand.
ATTTGCAGCAACGACCAGTAACAATTACATATTTCCGTGAAAACTTTCCCTTGCTGTGATCCGTCGTTGGAGTTGCGGAGTAGCGGAGTACCCATTGGGCCATTGCAGGCCGGCATACCATAGAAAGCTCGCGGCAATGGGCCAACGGCATACTACGCCCTAGGGACTAATGGTTACAGACGACCCTCAGTATCCCATTGGCAGTTTTGACGAGCCTTTGGTGGAGCCCTGTTCCCCGGGGCGGGCCGCGGATTACGATTTTAGATCAACCGAAGCGGGCAGCCCGTGGCCCTGGAGAGGTTTCTGGCATGGGTCTTGATAAGAATCTGAGACAGAAAATACCTACGCACCAACGGGCAAATCAGCACTCCGTCCGCTTTCTACATGGGTTTCCAACCAGTAAGCCAGCCCGGTTTCAGCTCCTGTTCACGGCACGCGGCCACCAGACCATACATCGTACTGCTGTTTGTCAGTTTGTCAGGTTAGCACCAGGGGAGTCCCAACGGACCAGTGACAAGCTCGCGGTTCTCAGCAATTTTGCAAACTGTCATATCAGCTTCTGCTGCCTTTCGTTCGTGGCCGCCAGCTCAAGTTCGTCTTTCTGATCCCGCCGGCCTTTCAACTGCTTCATACTCAGTTTGGTGCTGGCAGCGGCCAACGATCTGCAGTAATGTTCACGATGCTGGGCACCATCCTCGCCCTCGTGGCTCTGTTGAGTGTGTACTACGTCGTCAGTGCGATCTACTTCCTCACACTTCACCCGCTGGCCGACGTGCCGGGCCCCAAGATCTGTGCGTTCAGCCGCATCCCCTACTGGCTCGTCGCCTTCAAGGGTGATGACATTCACTGGATGAAAAGTCTGCATGACCAATACGGCCCTGTGGTCCGCTTCGGCCCCACGGACCTGAGCTACACGGCTACCGAGGCATGGAACGACATTCATGGACCCAAGGTGTCCGAGAAGGCGCCAGAGTTCTCCGTTCAGCCTGTCAATGGTGAGTGCAGACATGGACATGATCCAAGTCGCAGATAAGAGTTGCTTACAACGATGGCTTCCTATGAGTTCCGCCTATGCTGACGGCAAGCTCGGAGAACCACCCACGTGTGCGCCGGCTCTTTTCGCCGGCCTTCTCGGAGCGAGGGTTGAGGCAGCAAGAGCCTCTCTTCCGGAAATATGTTGATCTTCTGATGTACAAGATCTCAGAGGTTGGCGAGGAGGGCGGGAAGCCAGTGGAGATAGCCCAACTTCTCAACTTTGCGACCTTCGACGTCATGGCCGAGCTCTGTTTCGGGCAGTCTCTCGGTCTTTTGGCCAAGAACGAATACAGCCCGTGGGTCAAGGCCATCTTCGAGTCGCTCAAGATGCTGCAGCCTGCCCATCGCCGCCATGATCAACTACTATCCCATTTTCAACGCCATCTTCACCCGCTTCCAGCCGAAGTCGGTAATGGAACAGAGAGTCACGCACTACAAACACACCGAAGAGCGCGTCAACCAGCGACTGCAAAACGGTTCCGACCAGCCTGACGTATGGAACTTGGTCTTGGGTGCTGAGGAAGGCAAGGGGCTTACGATGGAGGAGATGATCTCCAATGCCGAGCTCTTCATGCTCGCTGGGTCAGAGACAACTGGTACATATGTTGACAACTCTGCACGCTCAGGATCAGGACATAGCTGTGAGACACTCGTTGTTTAGTGAGACTAACTGGTCTTGTAGCCACGCTTCTCAGCGGATGCATTTATAACCTGCTTTCCTGTCCCGAAAAAATGAAGACACTGCTGGAAGAAGTACGAAGCAGCTTCACCAAGGTGGATAACCTCACGTTGGAACGTCTCGCCGAGATGAAGTATCTGAATGCCTGCATGAAGGAAGCTCTGCGCATTTACCCACCGGTACCCATCGGCAGCCCCAGAGTTGTGCTTCCTAGAGGCCAGCGGATCCTTGGGAAATGGGTGCCTCCCGAGACGCGCGTCTCTGTCCATCACTGGTCGGTGTACAAGTCCGAGGCAAACTTCAAGAACCCCGACACCTTTGCGCCGGAGAGATGGCTCAAGACAGACCCGATCTATGCTGCGGACGCTCTTGAAGCCCACCAGCCATTCGGCACCGGGCCCCGCAATTGCCTGGGCCAGAATATGGCCATGCACGAGATGAGGCTCATCCTGGCCACTCTGCTCTTCCAATACGACCTTGAGCTCTGCAGCGAGTCTCGTGATTGGGAAAAGCAAAAGTCTTTTGCCCTGTGGATTAAGAATCCTTTGATGATCCGCGCAAAACCGCTGGCTACTCAAGCCAGGCTCAACATTTGATATGGGTCAGGATCCAGCTTACCCTTCTGGAAAGTGAAAGTCCAACTGTTGAAACATAGCTGTGTACATAGCATCCATGTAAGAGAAAATAAGTCATTTCGTAGGCAAGAAGAGTAGTTGTTGTTGTTGTTGTTGTATTTAACGCCATGGCGGCAAAGGGCCTCGCCCTTGCCGCAGACCTCCCGAAGGGTAT
>WIGO01000572.1:0-10215 GCA_014235945.1 Colletotrichum plurivorum
ATGTGTTGTTATGGAGATACTGGGCCGACAAGATGAAGGGTGGTGAAAAGTGGCCCGCGGAGTGGTGAACCACGTTAATATGTTATAACTAAGTATAATTCTCATATTATAAATATAATTAATGTTAGTTATAACTTTTAAGACTTTAATTTATTTTTATGAATAGTTATATATAGTTAAAATTAATATACCTTTACTTAAAAAACAATAAAATAAGAAAAGATAAGATATACTATACTGGTTATAATATAGTACTAGAGTTAGAACAGGGAGAAGAGGAACTTTATCTTTAGACTTCAAATTTTTAAACTCTATTCTCTTTTTTATTTCTTAAAGCGATAAAGTAAGAATAGAGGCTTTAAGATACTTAATCTTTTTTAGTTTTAAATAAGTAAACTAGTATTATAAGTCTAAAAGATATTAAAGATAATATACCTTTTTAGATCTAAAAGGTTATAATCTATTTAAGTAAAAGTATAGTACTTATTAAAAGTAAATATAAATAAAGTTAGTATAAAAATACTAAACAGGATTAAAGGAGATATACTACTCTATAAATAAACCTTTTTACTATTACTTAAATGTTTTAAAGGACCCGTTACTCTTTTTCAAACCTTATCTCTTTTTGTTTTAAGTAATAAAACTATACAGATAATATTAATGAATAAAATAATAAACTAAATAAAATAATAAAAACATATTAATTAAATCCTCCAGAGGAGTTTCCTTTAATTAGAAATAAGTTTATATTAAACTATTTAATAACTAGAACTTCATAATTAATAGTACTAGACCTATTTCTATAACTAACTATAATTACTTTTTATATTATATAAATATATTAATATCTAAAGCTTTTTTAAACTCAATAAAACTAAAATTAAAGCTAGGGCATTTATACTTTGTTATTTTTTTATTGGTAAAGAAAAAAAAGAAAAAAAGAAATAACTAGTAAGAATTATTACTTACTTACCTCAAAGTTAGCTTACTTAGTTACAGTTGATTGGTAATAACTCTTATATTTAGTTTTTTAATTATATTTCTTTAGTTTTCTTAATAACTATAAAAAGTATTATAATATAGTAAAAGTACTAGTTAACTACTTATAAAGTAAATACTACTAATAATTTTCTTTATTCATCTCTTTTATATAACAATTACGTCTATTTTTACTTTTTTAAAACAAATCTCTATTTATGTATTTTTTACTTTACGTTTAAAAGGAGGTACTATAGTGTTTTTTCAGACTACTTTACGTCTAGGGGAATGTATTATAATAGCTAAAGCTACTTATAGTTATGCTAGTAAGTAGGTCGCTTACGAAGTGCCTTACTTCATCTCTAGTACTTATAAAGACTACTTTTACCTCTACGCCCCTATATTATAAGATCTAAATATTTAATTTACTCTATTTACTTTGTATTACTACTCGTACTTCGCTATATAATGAAAATCTAATAAAAACTATATTCAACTAGTATATATATATTTAATAGTTTAATATAGTAAAGAGTATAAATAATATGTTACTAATATATCCCTTTTTGGTATAGCTATTTTACTGAAAGTTATTATTCAAGAAATAAGGACTAATTATATTTATAATAGGCTTAAAGACTTACTCTTACAATAGAGTGTAGTAGTAGTAAGCGATAATACCGTTAAGCTATACTAAGAGGTACTAATTGTATTAAAATAAACCTTTATTTCTAAACTTTCAAAATCTTTTATTAAATTATAAGTAATCTAGCTTATCGTAGAACTAAATATACTCTAAGAAGTATTTACCGTCGAAGAAAAAGGCTATACTACTATAAATAATACTCTCGTGAATTTCTCCCTTATCTTTTACTAACTATTAGTATAGTATTAAATGAATATAACCCCCTTATAGCTATAGTTTATATATAGTAGTTATATTAAATATAGTACTATTACTATAAGTACTAAGTGAATAGTATTAAGTATAATGCTAACTTTACAGTTCTATTACTTAAAGTATAGATTACTATAATTATATTCAACTACTTTCTAAAATTCAAAAATAAACTAAATTATAAAAGCTTTAAAGAAAGTATACATACCTATGTAAAATCAACGTTAAAGAGTCTATGAAAAAGATGAGAACTATGTTTAAGTATATAAGGGCCCTAGTTAACCTTACTAATATAATAAATACTATTACTAGAGTTATTCAAACTCTAGTACTAAAGAAAGCTAAAAAGTAGTAGGTACTTTAAAGCTTAAATATCAAAGTATATACTAATAATAGTAGAAGAGTAGATTTGATTAAGAGGGTTAACTAGGTATAGTATTAAGGCAGAAGCTAGATTAGACCGACTTTAATAGGTAGAAGGGTTAAGTATAGGTACTAGAAGTATTAATAGTATTATAGATATTAATAGTTTAAAAAAAATACGATCAATAGCTTATTTAAATAAAATTTAAATACTTTAAATAAAACTAAAATCCGTTATAGTAAGTAAAATAGTATAAGGTTTATTAATTAACGATATAGTTAAAAAAAGTTACTTAGTACTATAGTCTATAGGTCGTTAGTAGAAAAGTGGGGTTCTTAGTAGTAATAGAGAATAACTAGTAATACTTTTATTTAATAGATACTTAAGGATACTACGGCTATATATACTATATAATAAATCTTAACATAGCTATTTAAAATTAAAACTAGTAAACTCTATTATTATATTTTTTAAAACTTATTTAATCTTTTATAGTTATAGTTAACTATATAAGTATAAATTAATACTTATAACTAGGTAATAAAACATTTAATTTAGAGTTTTGCTATCCGGGAAGTAGTTCTTAGTTAACTAGGAGGTACCTTACTTTTTCAACTAATAGAATTAATAGATTTTAACTAGTACGAAAAATATTACTTTTGTTTTAACACTATTCTATTATTTTTACTAACTATAATAATATTATATCGTCTTTATAAATATTACATTATTAAAACACTATTTTTACTACAGTTATAGGAAGATAGTAGGAATACTGTATAACTTAATTATAAGGTTATTCTAAACTCTTTTAAGGATAGTAATAATAAAGGAGTAAGTATAGATTCGGTTTAATAACTCTAGGACTATTTAAATATTTTTACTCGTACTAATAGTCTTATAATTATCTATAACTAACTAAGAGTATTAGTCCATAGTAAATAAATATATTGAAGGTAGGTTATCCCTAGAAAGGTATAACTTTAGTAATAAAAAAGAAGGATTAGAAGTAAATACAGTCTCTTAAGTATCCTTACTATAATTATAGTTCTTTTCTTTATATAATAACTTATTCTATTTATTATTATTTATTATTTTAGTAAAAATCTTTATTACTAGTTTCTTCAAATATAATACTATTAATTATCAAGTCTTAGGAAATTACATTTATTATTCAAAATACTTTTTTTGGTATAGGCCTTACCTAAAAGAACATTAAGAATAAATACTAGTATCTCTATTTCCTTTAGTTTAGTAGTTATACTATAATATAGACCTTTATTTATTAGTTCTAGTAGTTATAGTATTTTTACTATTTATATTTTATGTAGTATACTTCATAGGGTGAACTATAGGATTTTTAAAATAGTTATAATGAGTAAATTAATAATAGTTTTAATTAGTTAGTATGTAGTCATAATAATAGAGCTTTTAAAAGAGTTCTAGTAGTAAAACAACTTTAGCATAGTACTTAGAAGGCGTTTAGAGGATCGTTAGTACTGTTTTTGACGGTTTTGGTATTACTAAGTTAGCATTAATTAATTTAAAAGTAAAAGGGGCTATGAAAGGTAATTTAATTAGTTAGAGAATGACTTCAAGAGTTTTTTCTATAAGAGACGTTAATCACTATGATAAAAATTAGTTTAACTTAATTATTATTAAATACTAAAGTATAAGTAGTAGTATAAAGTAAATAGAGTAACTTAAATATTTAAATCTTACAATGTAGAAATATAGAAGTAAAGGTCGTCTTTATAAATACTAAAGACAAAGTAAAGTACTTAATAAGTAACGTACTTACTAATATAGTTATTAGAAAGATTAAAAGAGCAAGTTAAGAAAATAAATATAGAAATTACTACTAATTAGTTATAACTAAGCGAACCGACTTTAAAATAAGTAAATAATTTTACTGTTTCCTTATTATCCCTTTTCTTTTTTTTCTTTAATAAAAAATAATAATAAAGTATAAATACTCTTATTTCCCTCTTTATCTTATACTATTATGTGTATAGCTCTTCTAATTCTGGTTTAATTTAGGTTTTAACAAGCTCTGAAAAGTAATATATTTATATAATATAAACATTAATTAACTATAGGTAGCTATAGAAGCAAATATAGTACTACTAGCTATAAAACTCTAACTACTAAGTTTAAGAAAAATCTAACTATAGTTAATTAAAAAGGGTTTTTCTAACTTAATTAATATATCTTTATTATTATTCTTAGTTTATTATTTTACTTATTAATATTATATTTATAGTTTTATTAATCAAGAAAAAAGAAAAGAAAATAAGGTTTTAAAGGAGATAAAAAGTTCTTTAAAACTCTGAAGTAATACTAATAGAAGTTATTTATAGAATAGTATATTTCTTCTAATCTTTTTTAGTACTTTTATAATAACTTTAACTATTCATATTTAGTTTCAATAAATACTATACTTCTATGTAAAAAAGTTATAGTTTTTTTAACTTAAAAAGATAGATAATTTTTAATATTTTTAAGACCTATAACACTAATTTATTTATATAAAATTAAAAAAAGATCAAGTAGTTTAAAGTCTTTATTTTTTTTTTTTTTTAAAAAGTAGGGTAGGGGGTAAAGTTTAAGGGTTTAGAATCTAAAACTAAAGTTCTTCTTTCCTTTATCTTAACTTTAGTACTATATTATAGTTAATATAGTACGTTTTATTTCTTTCATTTTTGAATAGAAATTATATTAACTTTAACTAACTATATACCTACTAACAAAGATGACTTAAAGTTCTATTAAGAACTAACTATAGGTAGAAACTTTTATTTATATTATTTATATTTAGAGTAGTTACTTAAGTATAATTATTTTTTTATGATATATTAAAACTAAGTAGTTTTATTTTAGTTATTAAAGTTATAATAATACTTTATCAAATAGTTTTTTATTAAATTGAATTATTACAGAATAAAATAAAATATTGTTAAAACAACTTTTTTATTATTAATTAATTATAAATTAAACGTTATTTATAATTTGAAAATATGTAAACTCTTTCATTTTTTCAACTACTAAGATGTAGTAAAGAATAGTAAGTGTAATATAAGTAGTAAATTATTTAATTTATAGTAAGTATACAAGTATTAAGAAGGTTTATTTAAAACCTTAAAAATATAGTATAAGTAAAAGTAGAATTAGAATAAACTATAATTACTATATATAAAATTAAGCTAATCTCTTTTAATATAGAATTATTATAGATTTATTTAGATTAAAGGTATTTCTTTTAGTAGAGTAAGGGAGAAAAAAGTTAAAAAATAATATATATTTATAAAGTTAAACTTCTTTATAATGTACTAAATATACTTATTATAGATAAAATAGATCATTTTTATTTTATAATCATAAACTATATCGATTCTAAAATACTATTTAACTGACTCCTATTTTTTAAACTTATACTTTACTGTAATACTATTTATAATTTATTTTACTTTTATTGTATTATTTTTAAAAATACATAGTTAATAAAAATATTATTTATATAAAATAATATAAATACTCATTTATTATAGTTTTAAAAGAGGTAAGACTTATTATCTATTAGTATAAGGTTAAAGTAATACAGTATTAAAAAGAACTATTTATACTAAAAAAGAGAAATATTCTAAAAGTTATAAAAGATAAAATAAAGTTTAACATATTTATTTACTTATTACTAACTTTTCAAAAAATAATATATCACTAAAGAGGTATCTAGTCCCCTTTTTATGTTAAGGAGTATATTACTAATATTATACTAATTAAATTTGAAGTTAAATTATATTATAAGTATTATTGTAACTCTAAAGTATAGATAGTAAATATAGTTATATAGGTCTATTCAAAGGAGTATATCTTTTATAAGTCCTTTTATATATAAAGTTTTGTTTTATAGTAAACAAAATATCTATCTTTATTAAACTTAACGTATATACTAAGTGAGCGGATTAAATAAGCGAACGGATCACCCGACTATAACTAAGTCTTCTTTATACTTTTATCACGCATCCATCTATTAAAAACAATACCGTTGTTAAACAAATAAAGTTAAGTAATCCTAGCTATCTAAGCTATTAGTAAAACCCTAAATCTCAGTGTGCGAGCGGCTGCGCGGATATATTCAGTACTATTTACAACCTTATATTGCCGATTAAAGGGTACAATATCACGACACGACACTATACCTAATTCCCAGAAATTAACGTTACTTGAAGAAGAGAAGCTAGTTAAATACATTCTGGACCTAGATTCCCAATCATTTACTCCCCGGCTGGCTGGTGTAGAAGAAATAGCCAATCGACTGCTCGCTAACCGTAATACACTACCGGTCGGCAAGCACTAGGCGTCGAACTTCGTTAAGCAGAAACTACAGCTCCCGACATAGTTTTTTCGTAAGTATAACTATAAGAGCGCCTAATGCGAAGATCCTATAGTAATAAATTCGTTGTTTCGGCTTATGGCGAATATAATCGCGAAATACGGTATTTAAGACCTAGATATCTATAATTTCAATAAGACTAGATTTATAATAGGTTAGATCTTAACTAGATAGGTTATTATAAGCTTTAAAAAGTAGTTAAATACAAAAATAGTACAGCCTAGTAATTAGGAATAGGTTATAGTTATTTAGTCTATCGGCTTATTAAATATTATGACAGACTAATATTACCTCTCTACCTAGTATACTTAATTAGGTCTCCTATCTAACTAGGTAATTATAATATTGAAAAATGGATAGATAATAAATAAAAGAGGCCTAGATTAGTTTTAATACTTTAATTAGTATATAAAACTGCGATTAAGAGATTAATATCGCCTCTTCCTTATTAATAGGTACAAAAGTTACTACTCTACTAGTTCTAAGATATTTTATAAGGAGAACGATATTATTATACTCTATATACTAGCTTATTTATTCTATATTCTCTAGTTCTTAAATATTAGTTTAGCTATTTTAGGGTTCTTAAGATAGTATATAGTTAAGAAATTAAGAATAAAATATACTATAGTAATACTTAACTATATTATAAAGGAAGACTTCTTTCCCCCTTTCTAAAGTACTTTTATATAAGTTATTATAGAAAAGAATATTTAAAAGGGTTTTAGAGAGTCTGAACTTATTCCTTTAAGTATATAGAGTATTTTATTAAAACTAAATATTAAGTTATATACTCTAATGGCCCTAAAGTCCCTCCTAATAATACTACTACTTCAGGTTTTTAAGATACTAAGTAACCTAATTGAGGCGAGTGTTTAATTAATTCTAATTAAAGAGCGAATCTCCCGCTATTAGAATCGCTCTCTAATACCTACTTTATAAACCATTAACTATACTTTGAAAGGTATCATAATAGTTATATATAAGCTTATCTTAATACGGTCTAAGTTTAAAGTACTTTAGGAGGAAAATAATATACTTAGTCGATACTAGAGGGCTAAGAAAATATATCTAAGGTAAGGAGGGAGTCTTACTATAGCCCAAGTAGAGGAGCTATAGTCCCAGAGAGAAGTAACGATCTAGGTAGAAGAGGAAATACACCGGAGTAGTGGTCACAAGCCGAGGACCGAATCAGGTCAACAGCGATATAGCGTCTGCAGTAACATTGGACATAATGCACGAACGTGTCCAGTAAATAAAGAGATGTCAAAGGAAGAGAATTCTAGGTAGTCTCAATTGATTTGATAGTTCTGTTATTGCTTTCTGGTCGCTTCTGTAGAGTGGTCGCGGTCGGGTGATTCGTTCGCTTGTTTAATCCGCTCGCTTATCATATACGTTATATATAAATATTTATTTAAAGAGAACTAACTTAATATTAGTTTTGTAAATATTAATAACCTTTTCATACTTTTATTTTTTAAGTTTTTATTTATAACTGAACAAAAGTAATTTTTAAGTTTTAATAACAAGAAATAAATACTTTTATAAATTGATAGAGCCTTATTAAACTTAATTATATAGTTTAGTTTTTAATATAGTAAATTTAGTCTTTTTTACTCTGTTAAGTAAAGTAAAGACTATATAGTAGACTATATAGTATTCTTAAGTTACTTCCTTTAAGGTCTAATTATAATTTAATATATATATATATAACTATATTAAAAAAGCGTCTTAGTTATACTCTATTTAGAAAAATGAAAAGTAGTTAGTAAAGTATAATAAATAGTATAGTTTTATTTAAAAATAGTTTCGATCTTTATAGTTAACTGTTTACTCTTATTCTTTTAAAGAGCTACTTATTTCTTTTTAATCTCTATATAACCTTACTAAAAAAAGTAATAAATTAACGTTGTAAAGTATTATAAAGTCGGTCTCTATGACTAGTTACTATAGGACTTTAGTATTTAAAGTAATAACTAATTATTTTATTTTTAATCTTCTTTTATAAAGAATTAACTTTGGAAGTAAAAAAAGAGTTAATTAGTAATAATATCTCATTGTCTCTCTTATTATAAAATAAAGAGTTCTCTAAAGTAAACATATGTCCCTAAGTCTCCTTAAGTACTAATATTAAATCTAGAGTTAAAGACTACTCTTTATTACTAACTAAATAACTTTAGAGTAGTCTTTAAAATATCCTTATAAAGGTTCTTAATTACTAAAATAAATATTAATAAAAATATCTCTTTTTTATTAGTAATCAGTACTATATTAATTACATTAAAAATACTTAATATCAAGATTAGAATAAAACTCTTGAATCCTAATAATAATAGTATAGACTACTCTACTTTACTTAGTAGTTCTAATTTCTGACTTTGGATAGAATTTCATTTTATGAAAGGTTATATTAACTATATATAATTATAACTTATTTAAATAAAAATACTTAAATTTTATAAAACTTACTAATATTTAGTTATTATATAACTACTCTATAAGGTATCTGATATATACTCTTAATTCTACTTTAAAGTTATATATTTTTTTGTATACTTTATGGTTTTTCTTAAAAGAATATACCTTATATTTGTATATATATATCTAGTTAGTCCTGGTATAAATAAAGGTTTTATATGAAAGGTATTTAATAAGATAGTTATTAGTAGAAATATTAATAAATCTAAATTTTTTTTACTTAGGTTAATAAGTACTAAGTTTATTACTTAAGTAGACTTATACTATAAAAAGAGATTATGGTTATAATTACTTTAATCTAAAGAATAAAAGAGAACCTAATTACTATAAATATTTTAATATATTATAGAATTATGTTTTATTCAATATACTTACTCCTAATATTAAATTCTTTTATATATAACTAATAGTTATTTTAATTACAATTTCTTATTTTAATACTCATTATTATTATTTAGCATACCTATGTACTATAATTACTACATACTTAATGTTTCAATAACTAGATCTTATAAATAAAAATGTTTTATTACTTTATAACCTAGTATTTCAATATGTTTAGTACTTTAAAAATAGACTTATATTATTTATGAATATATAGGAAAGTAAAGAAGTAATTAGTATACTTACTGTTAATTACTATAAACTAGTAACTTTAATTATACTCTTTAGAATAGTTAAAGAAATTTTAGAAGATTTATTTATATAGTTTAATAGTTTGCTTTTTGGAAATATATCTAGAAATTACTTAAATAGTATAGGCTATTATATAATACTTATATTAAAAGTATAAAAGGCCTTTAAACTTTTTTCTTTAGTATTAAATATAAACTAAACTAATACTTTTAGTTCTAAGTAACTAAAGTAAAAGTACTAAAGAAGAATATTATTATTTCTTATAACTAACGTGGTTCATCACTCAGCGACGAATACCAGTCAGCGACGAACTTCCTATCGCACCTAAAATCGACTTTTTTATATATTTATAATTCCTTTAATAATTAATAAAAACTTATACAAATCTGTATATAATTACTGATAAGAGTTAAATCTCTATAGTTTCATTTTCAAATTAATATAACTAACCCGAACTCTTAAATTCTA
>WIGO01000573.1:0-10186 GCA_014235945.1 Colletotrichum plurivorum
ACAACTGCACCACGAAGATCATCAACACAAGTGATGATATAGTGCACTACTTGGTTCAACGACCGTGCAGCCAACAGTAGGAGAATCGCGGCGGAATGCATGGACTATACGAGCTCTTCGCTTGCCCACTTGCCGCTGAACTTTCGCTTCAGGTCGCGGGGTTCGGGGGCAGAGGTCAAAGACGCGCAAGGGGGTTAGTTGGCCCGGTACGGCCGAAGGACTCGGCATCGAGGAGCACCCCGACCGGACTCGGTGGTCCGGGCGAGGGGAGGGGGGGCTATAAGCATAGACTTTATAAGGTTCCCCGAGATGAGAAAACAACCCCCGAGTCGGGAGGAATCCCGACTACTACCGTGCTCATATGGGGATTAATAAACACACAAAAGCTTAAAAAAGTGCCGGGCAGGGTGGCAGTTCCCCGGGGGAAAGCTGAACGACGGGCCACCAACTCAAGGTTTCCGTATTTGATTAGACTAATATAAAGCGAAGTTGGCGTCCGGTGCTGCCGGCACGCAAGTGAACGCTACCGGCATGGAATTCCGACTGTAAACCATTAGCACGTCAGCGATGAGACAAGATGAACGGGGAGGAAACGGTTGCCCTCCCAGCGCTTGGGTGTTCCCGATGGGTTCGGGTAGCAAATTGTGGTCAAGCCGATCCCGACGGATGCACCGGGCGACCAGGCGACCTCTTCATCGGCTCAGCCTGCTCCACCAAAGCGCAGTTCTTCAGAGAGACTTCCAACCGGAAGGAGGAAACATGGCCAATGACGAGAGGCCGGCCAAGGCTGTCCACGTCCGCCTCACAGCCCTCCCCCACACCGGTCAACACCCTCGCGGTGTCGGGCAACACCTGGTATGCGGAAGGTCACGAGTGGGTACGATGGTTGATGGTAGCCTACCCGCGCGGGATATGGCCCCTTTCGTTCTCGGTTGCTGGCGTGGGGGGTGAGATGGCATGGCAAGATTGGGCATAAATAACGAGTCCTCGCCCCTCGATCGAGCGGCTTGGTTCCGGCAAGCAGAACACATTGTGTTGGCTGCTCATCACATACACACTCATTAACCGCAGACCACCTACACATCCTCCCTTCCCAAGACAATGAAGTTCTCCCGCCTCGCCTCGTCGGCGGCGGTCCTCCCCCTCGGCACCGCCCTCGCGAAGCCCTGCGCAACACCCATCGAAGCGGACGTAGCCATCATCGGCGGCGGCTCCGCCGGCATCCACGCGGCGATCCACCTCCGCGACGCCGGCGCCAGCGTCGTTGTCGTCGAGAAGAAGCACCAGATCGGTGGCCACGCCGAGACCTACGTCAACCCGCAGACCGGCGTCCCCGCCAACGTCGGCGTCGTCATCTTCGAGAACCGCGACGTCGTGAGCAGCTACTTCGACCGGCTCAACGTCTCCATCCTCCGCGCGAACCCGCTGAACCCGGCCCCCGGGGCGCTCGAGACGAAAAACTACGACTTCGCCCTCGGCATCCCGATCCCCGCGCAGAGCGAGGCGGACGCCGCGGCGCAGCAGGCCGCCGTCCAGGCCGCGGCGCAGTCGTACGCGGCCAACGTGCTGGCTAAGTACCCCTGGATCGACGAGGGCTTCCTGGTGCCGGAACCGGTGCCCGAGGAGCTCGCGCTGCCGTTCGGGGAGCTCGCCGCGCGGTACAACTTCACCGCGCTGCTGCCCATCATCTGGCAGTTCAGCTGGTACGCCGGCGACATCACGACGATCCCCTCGCTGTACGGGATCAAGGGCTTCGGGCCGGGCTTGTTCAACTCCACGTTTGGCGAGTTCATCCTATCCGCCAGCGGGGACACGCGCAGCCTGTACGAGGCCGCTGCGAGGGAGCTCGGTGACGATGTGCTGCTGAACGCCACTGTCGTCGAGGTTGATCGTAGTGAGGCGGACGGCGTTTCGCTCGTGGTGCAGCAGCCGGACCAAGCGGCGAAGCAGATCCGCGCGAAGAAGCTCCTCATCGCGGCGCCGCCGACGCTCGACAACGTTGGAGAATACGACCTCTCCGACGACGAGCGCGAGCTGTTCTCCAAGTTCTTCGCCATCGGCTACTGGACCGGTGTCGCGACCATCCCTGGCCTCGAGACGAACCTAGCCAACATCGGCGTCACCCGCCCCGCGAACCAGCCCATCATCCCCGGCACCAACGGCATCAACACCGCGGGCTCGCCGGGCGACTTCCTTTTCGGCGTGGGCTTCGACCGGTCCAACTACACCGACGCCGACGGCGAGGCTGTTATGAGGGACCACCTGACGAAGCTGGCAGCCGCCGGGGCCGTACCGGCGGACGCGGCGGAGACGGTTGTGTTTCCGTACTACTCCAACCATGCCCCGTTCAACGTGCGCGTGTCGGCCGAGGAGATCAGGGACGGGTTCTACGGGAAGCTGCTGGCGCTCGAGGGGGAGCGGAACACCTACTGGGCCGGCGCGGCGTTTGGCAGCCAGAACAGCGCGTTGGTGTGGTCTTTCAACGAGGGCACTGTCCTGCCTGGGCTGAAGAGGGACCTCGGTCTGTAAGGGAGGGCTTGTGCTTGGGGGTTGAGCCAGAGAGTATTTAAGGGGTAACTCATGCTAAAACATAATTATCTAATAAACGGAAAATTCACTGTTATCTTCACAGTTGACGTAGTGTCTGGTCTGGTTACCCGTTAGTAACAAGTAAAGGGGCCAGACAACGCCACGATCGACAAACTTTCCACACATCAACCAAGCCTCTCAACAACCTGAGGCTCCCAACAGGCGCCATTCATACCTTTATGATTGTGATCCATCCTCCCTATACTAACAAAACACACATTTCAAGGGGGCTGTAGCTCGGTGGTCAGAGTGCTCTGTCGGTTGTATTCCTACAAGTATCATTATAGTATCAATATCCCGGCAGAGAGGTCGAGGGTTCGAATCCTTCCAGCTCCATTCCTTTTTGCGTTTTCTCTTCTTTATTTCCCACAGCATATACATATTCTTTTACACGATTCTAGACGGGCTTTTCGAGGAGAACCAGCTTTTTATTCTACACCCCTAAGTAGGTTGAGTATTCCACGTCCCCTCGACGTATTCCAGCCTACTACTACTACCGCTGTCCGATATCATTACTGTTGTCCGTCCGTCATCGTGGGCTGGCAGGTGGGGTATTCAGCTTGGGGATGTGAGATAATAGTTCTCCAAGTAAATTCACCAAAGTAGATAGGTTACGTCACTCTTGGAGTTCTGCGAAGTTGAAAAATGTTGCTTTTACCCAAGATTCTGCCGGCCGGGACTCGCCCTTGATCAAAACCTCAGTGTCTTCAACTCAGCCCCTTACTCGCAAACATGCCAAAAGATGATCTTCCCTTGTGCTTCAGCTCACGGCCCCTCACTCATCCATCTCAACATCGTCACCAGCTTCTTCATAAGCTTCATAGTCCCCGTGACTGCGGTCATACACGGTCTCGGCATACAACTCCGCAAGAGCCTCGATGCACTCCTCCCGGCGGAACTTTTCCAAATCGGGCCATCCGAACTCGCGGTACATGTTGCGGGCATCCTGATCCAGCGTTAGCGGTAGTTTCTCTCGATGTCCAGGGATGGATTTTGATCTCACCCCAATGCCCCATCTGTCCTTGAAGGGAATCAGCATCCTCTCGTGGATGCCCCCCACCTTGGCGAGAACATTGGGCCCCAGTGACCAGTCCGGCTCGACCCAAATATGCGGGAACAGGTTCACCTCCAGGTCCTCGTGGGGAATGGGGACGAACTCGAGGGACCGAGTCTTGGAGATGATCTCCTCGAGGTGCGGGACGATCGGGAGCGGCTTGTTCATCAGCCAGGGGCGGCTCCCCAAGGGGTCGAAGTCTTTTCGATCGGAGAGAGTTTCCACATAGAGCGAACCTGCATTAGGGAAAGCAAATGCATCGTCAGTTAGGACCAGAAAATACGTTGACTCAAAACACCAATTTCAGAAGACACTCACCTCTTTCGGTGTCGATCAGATACCAGTGGCCGAAAAGGCCGGGAATGCCCGAGAGGGCCACCATCTCTGCCGGCAAAAGCGCTTCCCTATCCTTGTAAGGCGAGAGCTTGAGCTTGAAGAGTCTCTGCCTGTGGAGCTTCGCTGTGTCATAGTTCTTCTTGAAGGGGCGAGAGTCGCGGAGGTAGCGTATCGGCCTGCTGCCATGGAACAGCTCCCACTCGCAATCGTACTCGTAGTCTCCCAAGTAGGGCAGGTGCCGCAGGAGATCGATGGCCGTCTCGGAGTACCCGAGCTTTCGGAGCTTCTCCACCGAGAAGCGGTCGTCGGTCCAGCCGCCCTCGGGCGGGTAGTCGACGAGCGTCGGAGGGAAGTAGGCCATGCGGGATAGGAGCTGGTAGTAACGCGTAACGACGTCCACGACAGCGTCGCGGTCGTAGCCGTAATGCGGAGGCTCGTGCTCCATCTGCTCAATCTCCTCCTCCTGGTCTGCTATGAGCTTGGCAAGCTCTTCCTCTAGCTGCTCCGTTGCTTCCATGTCCACGTCGTGATCCTCAGGCGTCTCTGCGCCTTCGATGTCCGAGTCGTCGGAAGATTCTGGCTCAGAGTCTGGATCCCTATTGCTGTCCTCGTAATCGTTGTCCACGCCCTCGTCGATCTCCTCCCATTCGAGCCTCTTCTTTTCGGCCTCGCGCATCAAAGTCACCAGCCTCGTCAACTTGGCATAGCACTCTTTGCGCCGCCAGGGCCGGGGGTTGGAATCGTTCTGGCGCCATCCGAATGTGTCGTAAATCCCTTCCACTCTCCTCCTGAGATCCTGTGCATGGCGGCCGCCTAATCCGCTATAACTGGAACCCAAGATCTCCGGCTCGCGGTCGTCCACGGGCGGGAGCGGGAGGAGGTCTATGCCTAGCGCCAGCTGGGCGGTCATATCGTCGAAGAAGAGATCGGCGGTCGGCTCAGATTCTTTATCCCAGTTGATGTTGAACGTGTGGTATTCGGAGCTGCTCGTCAGGACGCCCGTCTCGCAGTCGATCAGATACCAGGCCCCGCCCGAGTGGTGGCCGAGAGCGACGATGTCCGGGTCCTTCGAGCGGAGGTATGCTTCTCCGGCGCCTATGCTCAACAGCTCGGAGAGCCCTTGCTCGCCGCGCGAAGACCACTCCTCAAAGTCACCACCATCGCGCAGGTAGCGGATGGCCGTCACGCCGACCAGAATAGGCCATTGAACCAGCGACTCGCCGTTCCTGAGGGGTCTGACGTAGGGGATATGTCGGAGCAGGTCGGTGGCCTTGTCCGAACGTTGCAAGGCACGGAGGGCGTCAACATCGAGCTCGGCGTCGCTCCAGCCCTCTGGCGGAGGCGATTGGATGTCGGTCGGCGAGAAGTAACAGGCGCGGGCGAGATGATGATAATATCTTGTGAGACTGCTCGCTATCGCGTGCCGCTCGTACACGGGTTCGTTGTCTTCCATGGCGGCGGATGAAGCAATGCTAGCTGAGAAGGAGATGTTGGTAGACAATAGTTTGGACTGAAATGCTTGACTGGGAGCCAAGATATTTATTCCCGGGACAGAACAGGGGTTTTTTTGGTTGGTTGCGTGAACTTGCTAGCATGGTGTCGTTCCTTACAGATTATCGTTTAAGCGACATTGTCTTGGCCAGCTAGGCAGCACTGCTGCCTGGTTGCTGGTAAAACCCCGTATTAATCATTGCGCAAAGATCTCTATCTAAACAATGTTCGCATCTTTGCATGGTTTCACCCAAGAACATGTAGGATACGGCAAACGAGTTTCAGTTCTCACAAGCGATGAGGATGCCCGATGCCGGAATTCTCTTAAAAGCCATTGTTGGCGACAGTTGCAGACAAGTGTCATCTTGTACTGATTAAGACATGAAACGAAGCGCTGTTGTTCTACTCGAATTGAGAGTTTCGAAACCCAGGATCGCATTCGCTCAATGCTTTGTCACCGACGCTCTGCGTATCTAGTCCAGACTGGATCGTTAGAAAGCTTCTCCAAGCAATTCTCATACACACCGACCAGTATCTCCCGGCCTCCATCAGGATGCCGAGGATACATGATCTGCATCCCGTTCAAGATCCCGCAGCTAGGCGAGCGAATAGCCGCGATCTTGCCGCCAAGCGCCTTGCCCCAGTCGAGGTCGTACATCTGGAACTTCTCCCACGACGTCTGCGCGCAGTTGCGGCCGGGCACGTCCAGGAATGACGTCGCGATCAGCGTGCCGAGGTCGCTTTGGTTATTCACCAGCTCGACGACGTCGTTGATGAACGCCCCCTCAAAGTCCTTGTCCATGGCGATCACGGCTTTACGGATCTGCAGGGACAGGTCTGCCAGGTTGTCGGCCTCCAGAATCTTCTTGATGGGCAGCTCGACTTGCAAGAAGCCGAGGAAGCTGCCCATGGCCTCCGGGTGGATCGGCGGCCGGCTTCGGCCCCGGCCGTTGATGGCGATGTTGTATACCGAGATCTCGCTGCCGTCCAGCTGGGACGCGTCGAATTGCGCTGCCATGATGCTCCGCCACGTCAGCGCCGAGAGGGCGTCGTTGGTGGACACGTAGGATCCGTCACCGGTCTGCGGCTGGGAGTCCTGCTTCAGGCGCCGCAGCGAGTCCTCCGACAGATAGAAGATCTGCCCGACGTGGCCGTCCGTCGTCGCGATCTTGGCCAGCTGCGTCGCCGGGTCCGTGATGATACTGTACTCGGGATGGTCCTCCAGACGTCCAGCTCTGCCTTTGGGCAGGACCTGTGGCGTGGCGAGCGCGACCTGGCGGTCCGCGTAGATGCGGTCGCCATACCTCACCGGCTCCGGGATCTCGAGGCCCTGGGCCCGCCGGGTCTCCTCGGCCCAGACCCGGATCCAGTTGTAGAACGCCTGCCCGTCGCCGACGAGGTGGAACAGGTTCCAGTTGAGGATCAGGCCGCCGCGGATGAAGTTGGCTTGCACGATCGTGATGGGCACCCGCTGTCCCGGAGCGGGCCAGATGGGGCAGCGGGTGAAGACCTCGGCCGGGAAGCTCGAGACGGGGAAGTGCCTCGCCTTGAGGTCAGCGAAAGAGCTGGTGAAAGTCGCCGAGTGGCGCAGGTCATTGACGGTGACGGGCTCGATCTCGGTGTCCGTGATCAGCTGGAGCTTGAGCGCGTTTGCTTGTCTCGCGTCGGGATCGGGAATGGCCTCGCACGCCAAGGTTGGGAAGCGCTCTTTGGTGGCCTGGAGACTCTTGCGGAAGATTTCGGTGATGGCTTCGGGATCATAGTTCTCCGGGAGCTCGAAGGGGAAGAGGTAGCGCACCCATCCTCTTGGGCTGATTTGCTCCAAGGGAGTGAGTTGGGGAATTCCCGAATGGGATCGAGCATCTGGCAAAGAGCCCATTATTTTCTAAGGCACAGATTGCCTATCTTTTGCCGGAAAGAATTTTTTTGGGCAGAGAGCGGCAAACTTGAGAGAACGAGAAAGATGACCAGTGAACTGAGAGACACTTCGCATGTTGGCGAGGCAATTTGGGCGGCCGACCTGTCTTTTGTGATGTTCCATCTTCCTGCTCACCTGGTAAGTTAACCCTTGACGAGATCCACTTCCAGTAACTCTTCAACACTGCAACGTCGGACAAATCAACACCGTTGGTTGGTTCGAACACCACCAGAAAACCCTCATTGTTCATGAAGATCGTTCCTCGATAGCCCGATCTTCCCCATGTCTCGTGGGCTTAGCTCCACTGGTGCTACCTGATTGGACTCCCCAAACAATGCGCACCGTTCCATCGTGGAGCTCTCATATCCGCATGCTACGCTAAGCAAGCAATTCAACATCCCATTACCCCTGTCGTAGACTCGTCTACTATCTCCCCGCCGGGAGGCTGCTCCGGGAAGAGAGAGACACCGTAAAAGGGCTTCTTCTGACTACAATCTTGTTGGTGGTTGGGTATTTATCCCAGACAATTACGGTGGCGCCCCGGAAAAACTCATTTGAAAAGGGGAACTGTTTTGGACTGGTTCTCGGAAGCGCAAAATTTGTTAAAATGTACGTGGTCTCAACTGCCGCTCTTGTGAGAATGTTTCTCCGATGCGTGTTCTTCATCACAATTGATTGAAAGCACGGTCAAACGTGCATCAGCTTTCGACGATGGCCGTAGATCCATTCATCGAGGCTGCTTTTGGACCGCTTCCTGATGGCATTGACCTGACCGAGAACGAAGCTGCCAAGAACAATCTCATTGTCCTCGTGCTTCTCGCCATTGCTGCCCTTTCCGTGCTGGGCCGTCTGGTCTCTCGCAGCAAGTATGACCCCGGGCTGAGCCTCGACGACTATGCCATCGTCGTGGCTTGGGTATTCGTTGCAGCCACTGCAGGAATGGTATTAGCCAGTGAGTCTTTCCTTGTACCCAAAACCCCTCAGCCGGGAACATACAATTGACAAGCCGCAGTTGGCCAGGCTGGGGCCGGCCGTCATGTCTGGGCCCTTGGTATAGATGACATCGTGCGGACCACGCAGGCAAGTTCCCCACTGACAGTAAACTCACAACCTCGTGCTGACTTATGTAGTTGCTGTACATCTACAGCTTCATTTCCTGCGTCGCGATCCTCGTCACCAAGATGTCGATTCTTCTCTTTTACTGGCGCGTCTTCATGGGTAACCAGCTTTCTTTCCGCATCTCCTTCTGGCTCGGTGCCTTTCTCGTCGGCTCATATCCGGTTTACTTCATGATCACCATAGGGTTCTGCTGCAGCCCGCTCTCGCACTACTGGACTCAGTTCAAGGGCACCGAGGGCACCTGCATAGACGTCGGGCGCTTCTTCCTCATCTTAGCCATCATCAACCTCATCACCGATGTGATCTTGTTGGTTATCCCGGTGCCCGAGATCCTGAAGCTGCAAATGACCAAGGACAAGAAGATTGGCGTGTGCGGCATCCTCGGGCTAGGAAGCTTGTAAGTCACGATCCAGACACCACATAGACTCGGGACTTGTCTTGTACTGATGGTGTTGCTAGCGTCTGTATCGCCAGCGCCGTTCGTGTTCATCACCTCGGAGTCTTCGCCTCGGCGACCGACATAACGTGGATGATGGGGCCGGTCGCCATTTGGTCATCGGTCGAGCCCTCAGTCGGCATTGTATCTGCCTGCCTGCCTGCCTTTAAACCGCTGCTCCGAGCCTTGAAGGGTAAGGCCGTGAACTCTAGCAGCTCGGGCGATGGAGGATCCAGGTACCCGCTGGGCTCCAAGGGGTCTCGAATTCCGAAGCCCAAGTTGAGGTTGGATGACGAGATCGCCTTGCAAAGTCGGGCGGTTGGAGGGGAGGCAAGTGGGAGCATGCACAGCGGAAATGACAGTGATTTTGGGCAGCGTATTCACGTCAAGACCGATTTAAAACAAACGGTTAGTGACTACTAATGGGGCCAGCCTTATATGCTTCTGCGTCCAGTCTCAAAATCCACATTCGGTAGTCAAACTTGGTACATGGCAGATCCGAGGTTCCACTACAATATTTGACACGATCCCGAAAAGCCGGTTCGGCAGTGCTGAGAAGAGCATCAACTATGAAATGTAAACGTCTTCGGATATGTCTTGTAGTGATAACTTCAAAACCGAGGATTAATATTCGATACATGCGCCTGGACAGGTCGGTATTCTAATCGGGTTTGCGGTTCTCGAATGACGCAGGATCGGTACAATCAGGGGAGTAAATTCTCTGCACGAGGTGGTCGTAATGTTCAAGACGGCAGACCAACGCGAAAGAACCATACCTGAGAGCGCCTGGACCAGCTCTTGTCACATCTTCTCGCACGCGCCTCGCTTGGTCCAGGAGTAGGACGGGCTTAGATCAACCCATTGATTCTGAAATCCGATTTTGAAGATAAATGCAATTGGAAATGAAACAAGGGAAATTTAAGATGCGTACCTATTCCGTTGTCCGGTTCTCTAACGCAACTCTCTACTCAACCGAAACTCGTCAACTTCAATACTGTGGTCAAGTTCACATCTTATTTGCTCCGAAGCATACGGATAGATTGATCGACTCCCAGCCAACGATTGAAACTGACTCCCTCCGTGGAGGAAGTCAGGTTTGGTGCGGGGAGGTGTGACGGTCGTGCGCAGCCGTGAGCCAGAGAGCCGGAGACTAGCCGATGTCACAGCACTATACAGCCATAACTAAGCTATCTGCCGATAGCTTGGTTATCTGACCTTTTGGGCGAGCGGTGGGCTGTACCGT
>WIGO01000574.1:0-10050 GCA_014235945.1 Colletotrichum plurivorum
GTAGTCTGAGCCTGCGGCTCTCCACGCCACATACCCTTCGGGAGGTCTGCGGCAAGGGCGAGGCCCTTTGCCGCCATAGCGTTAAATACAACAACAACAACAACAACAATAACGGCGCCTACGCCATCTTCCACCGAACCGATCTCGTAGACTGGAGCCAGATCAACTCGCTATGGGAGACGGCAATTGCGACGTTTCCCCAAGTCGACATCGTGTGCAACGATGCTGGCCTGTACGAGCCGCCTGCCAGCTGCTTCTGGTCGCCTCCAGGCGTTTCCCCTCTTGCCGAGGACCCTGCGGATGCCAAGGTCGGCCAGTACAAGACCTTCAGCGTTAACACGATCGCGCCGATCCGACTGGCGGCAGATCGCGATCCACTACTGGCTGCAGAACCGCAGCATCCAGGGGAACCTGATCTGGGTCGCCAGCCTGGGAGGCTACGTCCACTCGATACACACGCCCATGTACTTTGCGAGCAAGGCAGCGATCGTGAGCATGGTGAAGAGCCTCGGAAGGCTTCGGAAGGAGGTGGGCTTCAGAAACGCGGCCGTCTGCCCAGGCGCTACGGATGTAAGCAGTTTTGCTCAGCGTCCCCCTCCCCCCAACCCCCCAGCTTTTCTCATCTTGGTTGAAGTAAGAAGCTGACGATTCTGGTGCTACGACAGACTCCCATTTTCCATCCCGACTACTGCCGACAGCGCATTCGAGCCGACGACCTGCACATGACCCCGCAGCAGCTTCCCGGATTGATGATGCGCGTTCTCACAGAGCCGGAGTTTGGCGACGGCAACATCGTGGAGGCGATGATGCTTGGCAACAAGAAGAATGCTACTCTTGGCGTGCGCGAAGTGCCGATGCACCTGCTGTACCCGTCTTGTGGCGCGGGAGAGGACCACCACCTAGTAGAAGAGGAGGAAAAGATGGTGGAGAACTTGAAGGAGCATGGCATGAGGGGTTCGTTTGATGAGGCAAGGATACCCAATACAACAGCAGAACCATGTATGGAAATAAGGGTGACAGATGGTCCTGTTGTACGCCCTAGGGAGCGTTGAACGTGTGATCGTAATCGTCAGCCGCCTGATGCGTTGAAATGAAACGATGAAATGGTGTTTGTCTCCACTTCCGTTCGTTCATGTTGCCAAGTCCGTGCCAAGCCCTCGATTATCTGTCGAACTCAGTGCCGGTACTGCGCATGCAAGATGGAACTGTCCCATCGGGAAGTTGCTTTACCGTAACACAGATCTTGGGGCTCGATGTAGATCCGTCCCTCAACTCTTCTTGGCTGCAGATGGGTTTGTACTCAACTGAAAAGTTGATTGTTTGAAGTTCTCCACTCGTCCTGCTGAGTCGTTAGCAACAAGACATATTGTATGCAATTAAGAAGTTACACTGCAAGCAACCTCTGTGCAATTTACCGTTTGAGCCGCTTTAACTCGGGCGTCGTGCTGTCGTGACCGGGAGTTGGCGTTAACGTCCAATGCCAACCGAGAGCGAATCGGAGAACATCCCGGATTAATGCGCCAGAGGCACCAATCTGTCACTCGAGAAGCTCGTCTTTCGGCGGAAATGTCAGAGAGTAATCCTCGTAATCCATTGCGAACATCCCGCAATTTTTGACGGGCGGTTTAAAATGAGATCTCCGTCCAATAACCGCGCAGTAGGAAAAACTACGCTGTTTAATCCCGTCCAAAGAGGCGGCATTCTGACCATGCAGGTGCATTCCACGTAATCATCTCGGCAAGGACTACCCGGCTCTCGCCAATGACAGGAATGCATCCTACCAAGAGTCTCTTTTCCCATCTGGCAAGGCCGCTCTGCACCCCGGATTGCGCGGGTATCTGGGCGGCGGCCAGGCGAAATGCTGATTCGAGGGAATTTCTCCAACGGCAACCCCGGACGCCCCATTCCTTAATTCAGACTACAACTCTACATGACACGGACTTGGCCCCACTGAATAAACAACGCAATGAACAGATGAAAGCTTGTAGACAAGCTTGTTTCTCTTGTTGCGACCTCAGTTGCTAGAGCTGAAGGCGCGATTACGGCACGAATCCCACCGGTCCCATCTCGCCATTTCTCCCAAGGCTGAGGGGCTCCTCATTTCGACGAGTCACGAGAGACCACGGGGGTAGGTGGACGGTTTAGAGTGGGATGGATTGTGAGGTCCGGCCCGACAACGGCTTGTCATTCGCGGAATGACTACGGCTGTCTGGGTCCGTCCATCGACGCATACTACGCTCCAACTCCGACGGCTCCAGCCGCGCAAGTTCCTGAGCCGAGCCAAAAGCGAAAGCTCGCGTTTCCACGAGACTGTCGCAATTCCCACGACAACGCAGACGTGATATCGTGATGGGAGGGGTCCCTTGCGAGAGACCGAGGACGGAAAAGGACCCGATCGAGACCCGCAATGATCATCTATAAAAGAGACAGGACCGGCAACGTGGTTGACGGGTTCCTGAAACTTCTCGGCAGCACAGGCTCAAGCTTTCATTTCAATCCCTGATCTCTTGGCAGCTTTGACAGCCCCCGTCCTCTTCTCGGCATTCCTCTCAGTAACCAGTCAGATCGCACCGTCGTCTCACAATGAAATTCTCTTCCGCCTTGGCGACGATCTTCGCCGGTCTCGCAGCTGCGACCCCTACGCCCACCGTCGACAACGTTGCCGACCAGCCCCACCTCGTCAAGAGGGCCTCTGTCTCTGACAAGGCCACGATCGGCTATGCTACCCTGAACGGAGGGTAAGCTCTACCGATTGCCAACTTCCTGACGAAACATGAACTGACGTTGTCGTAGTACCTCTGGCGGAGCCGGCGGCACTGTCACCACCGTCTCCTCGCTCGCCGAGTTCACCGCGGCCGTCAACGAGAAGGACACTAGCGCCAAGATCGTCGTCGTCAAGGGCGTCATCAAGGGCGCCGTCAACGTCCGTATCGGCAGCAACAAGTCCGTCATCGGCCTCCCTGGTGCCGGTTTCGACGGTGTTGCCCTGCACGCTCGCAAGCAGAAGAACATCATTGTGCGCAACATCAAGTCGACCAACGTCCTCGCCTCCACCGGTGACGGCTTGAAGATCGAGGTGAGCCAACTCCAGCAGACGGTAACTTGGATTTTGTGGGCTAATCGATTTCGCTCGACAGGAAAGCACCAACGTCTGGGTTGACCACTGCGAGTTCAGCTCCGCCCTGGTTTCTGACAAGGACTATTACGATGGCCTCGTGGATGCTTCCCACGCCGCCGACTACCTCACCATCTCCTAGTACGTTGCCCAAGATGTTCTGTCTCAGAAGACAAGCTGACATACCGAAGCACCTACTTCCACGACCACTGGAAGACCTCCCTGATCGGCCACAGCGAGAACAACGGCGGCGAGGACAGCGGCCACCTCCGCATCACCTACGCTAACAACTACTGGGCCAACTTTGGCTCCCGCGGCCCCTCCCTCCGCTTCGGCACCGGCCACATCTACAACTCCTACTACCTCAAGTATGTTCTTCTCCCCGAGTTGCTCCCTTCAATCCTTTTTCAAGATTACGTGTGCTAACGGCCGACCAGCGGCAACTCCGCCATCAACACCCGCCAGGGAGCCCAGGTCCTCGCCCAGAGCAACGTCTTCAGGAACGTCTCTGTGCCCATCACCACCCAAGACTCCAAGATTGTCGGCTACGCCGTCTCTATCGACAATGACCTCGGCGGCGCTGCCAACACCGCCCCGGTCGGCACCCTGAACGCCAACTCCCCGCCTTACTCTTACATTCTGCTTGGCTCCGCCAACGTCGTCGCCACTGTTCCCGGACAAGCCGGCCAGAAGCTGACCTTCTAAATTCTGGTCCATGGGCGACTTGGTCCTGTAATTCAAAGTCGTATGGGAAATGGAGAGAATGAGCGAGACAACTTGTATATAGCATATATCCGCTTTGTAAGATCGTGCGGATTAACATAACCTTCATCTCCGGAGTACATAGTTGAGAATGTAATTGGACATGTCAAATTGCACGAATTTTCAGGTTGGATGGGTCTAATCTGGAACGGGATTTCTCGGCCTCTTACCGCCATGCAAGGGTGACTTAAACACAACTCGAGGGTTATCAACATCAATGAGACGGGGCACTGAGAAAAGCATGACAAGTTCGGGATATCCTTCTCTAGGTGAATGTCTTATTGTAGAGGAGATTCACGGGCGTTTTAAGCGCCGTTAAACGCTACCAAGGTCTGTACAGTAACTGAAGGGTATCCATCTTACTTTCCATCTTTTGTATGTAGGTTTATGTATATCTAGCAATGCCAGCAATGGCCATTGTGCTTCCCGCCAGTCAGACGAAGATCATATACTCGTGCTGAAGAGCCCCTAGGGCTACAACGTAATCATAAACAGGCCATGCATGCGGTATGTGTAGGCGAGCCAAAGACGCTCGCGCCGGGCGATTGCCACCAAGCAACTTTGATAAACAACGCTAAGAGCAATCGTAAGCAAATGTTGGTTTGTCGCAGGAGATGGCCTCCTCAAAGCCGGGCTTTTGGCGAGTTGTCGTCGCGGCGCGGGGACTGACGCGACCATACCTAGGGTCGGACCTTCGGTTAGAATCTTTCAGAGTCGAAAAATCGCCAGCTTCTTTTTTTTTTCACTTCAACTTGAGTTCCTCGGGCTTCGGAGGCACCTGTAGAGGAAGTTGAGGCGGCATCGGCGGCGGAACCCCAATTGGGTGATCACCTGGCGTCCTCTGGCCGAACTGCTTCTGGTCTCCCTGCGTCTTGAGAAAGTTCTCGTGGTCATCGATCTTCTTCTTCTTCTCTTCGGCCGATAGGGCGTCGAACGCGGCGACGTCCTTGTTCCACTTCGAAACGCACTCGACGTCCCAGTTGCACCGCTCGACCTCGCCGAAGACAGGATGCCGGAAGCGCGGGTGGCGGCTTGGCCAGTTGGACGCGTGGTAGTGGTGCTTCACCAGCGCGCCGCGCGAGCCGTGGTTGCCCGAGTCCGAGTGGCCCTGTCCCGCAGCGAAGGACTCAACGTCGCGAACGAGCACGCCAGCGACGAGCTTGGACTCATCCATGTCATGGAAGGTATCCCACGTCACGGGTCCGGAGCGCGACCGCGAGGACATGTACTCGAGTATCGCTTTCGTAAAAGCCGAAGGGCCAGTGCCGCTGATGATCTCGTCAAAGTCCAGCGCGACCTGGGAGATGGGCACCTTTTGGGCGCGCGCAACGTCGGTGAGCCAGGACATAATACTCTCGACGAGGGCTAGCATCACCGGGTGCCGCGGGCGAGACATGAAGGTCCACTGGCAGAAGGACATGGACTTGCCGCCGAGGATGGGGTGGTCCTTGAAAGCGGGCTGGTCGATCTCGACGCCGACGACGAGGTCGACGTCCATCTCAGCGAAGCGCTCCGGGATCCACCTAGCAACGGGCCGCAGGTCCTCGACGTCGATGTCGGCGTAGACACCGCCCTCGGCGTACATGATCATGTAACGGAGCAGATCCGCCTTGACGATAGTCGCGTTCACCTCGCGGTAGAAGTCGATGATGTCCGGGCGGTCGACCCCGCCGGGGCCGAAGTGCTCCTCAACATACTCCATGTCGTTGGTGTCGGTGAGGACCTCGTAGCGGTGACCTGGGTTCTTGTCCGTCCACGTGCGCGCGGTGAGGATCTTCTCGGCTTCGAAGGAGAAGGGCGCGACTTTCCAGCTCTGCCAGATCTTCTTGGGGAATCCGCGCAGCTTTGTCGAGTGTGAGCTGCTGGTTGTGCGCTTGGAGAGACGAGCTGGTCGGGGTGCTGATGACACGACGTCGAGATTGGTGATGAGGAGCAATATGCAAACGCAGGCGATGTAGAGGGGAACGCATCTCCTCAGCTGCGTCGGTACTCTGTTTCTGAAAGGGTTCGATTGTGGGCCTGTTGGGCTCAACGGGCTAAGCGGACTCATGATGGGTGAAGACATTGTGCTTGCTTAGACTTCGTCCGAATCTAGAGAGTAGAGAGGTGAAAAGGGGGGTGTAAACGAAAGGAAGCCTCCGGGGCTGAAGAAGGTTTTGGAACTGAGCTGGATCAACAAGCTTTCTGGAGAAGAGATACGATGATCCTGTCGCAGACGGACAGGGGAGGGATGCATGTCGACATATGAGGAGTTCTCCAACCGTTCATGTACACGAGAGCACGCGACCCGGGAGCGAGCCGGCGGCCGAGTCGGGATTGAGCTCTACACGCCTCCAAACACCATCACTTCACTTTTCCCCGCTTGGCTGTCACTTGTGCCCATCAATTTCACGAGCCGGTTTGCAGGGATAATGTTGAGCACAGAGCGCCGAGGTCGTCCGGGCGAGGTCGTATCCTGTTTATCCAATCCCTGCTCATCGTCGAGTTGTCACCGTTTCGACCGACGCCACCGCTACTGTTTCTTCCAGTCTCTTTTACGAAACTCGGACTTTGGTTGTCGTCGCTAGGGCTTCGCCTGAATCAATACGAGAAACACTAGAAAGTCGTCGTCAACGGTGGACTGTTTGATTCGTCCTGGCAAGAAAACACCCGTCCCAGCCCAGAGGTCTTGAAAGCCCGCGCCGTGGTCGAAGCCACGGACAGTTGCACGAGCCAGAGGGGCCAACCGGATTGAAAGTCCGTCCAGTGCCACTGGTTTGGAAGCGGTCGCATCTGGCGCCACGGTAGCGCCGGGACGTTGAGCTTGTTCGAGCGTCGATTGGGCCGATCCTTGGCACCAGCACCAACTGCCCCAAGGGCTGAGATAGTCGGGGGAGCAGGGCGCGGCGCAGCTTTCCCGATCGAGGGGGTGACGCCGCAGTCTATACGACTTTGACAAAAGTGACAAGACGTGATCCGACTGCCAGTGGTCATTTCTCTGAACCGGCCGAGTCGTTCACATGTCCGAGGCTTCGAACCTGGTGCTACGCCACTTGCCGTCAATTTCCCCTCCTCATTTTGAGGTTGCCCCTAGTCTCCGTTGCAACCGCGACGTCACCGTGCGGGATATTGTGAGTGGTTAACACATCCTGGTAGTCTCTTGCTAGGGTTATGTTGTTGGTCCGAATTGCTTGTCCGTCCTCTCCGCATTTTCCCCCGGCCCATCCCCCGCATATTGAACCAGGGATCCCCGGTTGGTTGTGGACCAACCATCGAACCATCCCAGCTTCATCCCACCCACTCGGCCTTGTCAACCTCGGGCCTTCTTCTCATGGTTCAGCTGGTTGTTTAGCTTTCCGTTGAGCCTTTCTTTTGCTCGTGACATTTGGACGAACAGACGACTCAGTGTCAACGACGGCAACTCCTTGCCGTTTGTCTCGGAAGCCAATTGAAGAGCGGGGATCGACGCCAAGCCCAGAGGAACGTGATGACTACCCGCACCGTGCAGGAGCATCTCGTTGATACTGAAAAGAAGCTGTGCCTCTTTCGTTCCGCCCCGACAGGAACACCTCCTCTCTCGCACCCCAGAGAGGCAAGGGTACGAGGGCTCCTTTCCCTCATCTCACATCACCCACACCACGCGGAAGGGCAAGCAGCACCCGCCCGTAAGCACGCATTGTTTGACAGGTTGAGGCTGAAGATACCTACAACTCCCGACCACGACATCGAAGCATCAACCTTCGAGGAACTTCCGCTCTCAGCCCTCACGATGTCTCCAAGGAATGAGGGCATCCTCGACAGGCCGGATTGGGACGACGTCACTCCGTCCTGGAACGAAAAGCCCAAATGGCTTACGGAAGAGCAATCGGACTGGAAACCTGCCCGGTTCCTCCGCGTCCGGCGACCGTCACGGTCCCCCTTCGCTCGGCTGGGATCCTTGCTCTGGCCGATCAAAGACACCAAAAAGGCGGACAAGACGCTGCGGCCAACGGCATACCTGGATGGTCTGCGCGGCTTTGCGGCCTTCCTGGTCTACTGGCACCACAACGAGCTGTGGGCCCACGAGCCGAAGATCCAAAACCGCATCTTCGAGAACTCTTTCGGCTACGAGGGGAAGTTCCACTTCGTCGCGTTCCCCGGGGTGCGGCATCTCTTCACGGGCGGGCACTTCGCCGTTTCGGTCTTCTTCGTCATCTCGGGCTACGTGCTGGCCGCGAAGCCGCTGGGTCTGATTCAGAACGGAGACCACGCGAGGATGGCTGAGAATGTCGGATCGGCGCTGTTTCGGCGTTGGTTGCGACTTTATATCCCCGTCGCGGTCACGACCTTCGTCTTCATGAGCTTTCTGCACGCGTTCGACGTCTGGGTCGATAATATCGATCGCAGTTCCTCCTGGAGGGAGGACGTGTGGCTCTGGTACTGCGAGCTGAAGAACTTCAGCTTCATCTTCACCTCCGGCAGCAGCCCCTTCTTCAGCTGGAACCGGCATCTCTGGTCGATCCCGGTCGAGATGAAGGGTTCCATCATCGTCTACACGGCTTTGCTCGCCTTCTCGCGGTGCACCAGAAACGCCAGGCTTTGGTGCGAGGCCGGGCTTGTCTTCTACTTCATGTACATCGCCGACGGATGGTATGGCGCGATGTTCGTCACGGGCATGCTCCTCTGCGACCTGGATCTGCTCGCCCGCAAGGAAGAACTGCCGGCGATTTTCAAGAAGCTGGAGCTGGCCAAGACCTTCATCTTCTACCACCTCTTCGTTGCCTCCATGTACCTCGGCGGCGTGCCTTCGTACACCGGCGACGTGAACAACCTGGGCCAGAACCGCGGGTGGTATTACCTCTCCCTCCTCAAACCGCAGGCCGTCTTTGACTACAAGTGGTTCTACCTCTTTTGGGCGGCGGCCCTGCTGGTGGCCTCAGTCCCACGCATACGTTGGCTTAAGGCCTTCTTCGAGATGAGATTCTGCCAGTACCTCGGCCGGATATCGTTTGCTCTCTACCTAGTTCACGGGCCGGTCCTGGGCGTCTTGGGAGACCGCATTTACACGGCCGTCGGGTGGTGGAAGGACTCGGAAAAAGAGCATCTCGCGCACCTCGTCGACCGGTTTCTGCTACCGAGGGTCGGGCCGCTGGGCCTAGAGCCGGCGTTCCTGATCCCGCACCTCGTGTTACTGCCGCTAACGCTGTGGCTCGCAGAGGTGGTGACTCGGTTTGTTGACGAGCCGAGCGTCAGGTTTGCGCAGTGGCTGTACGGGAAAACGCTCAGCGCACCACCAGCAACTATGAAAGCGTGAGACGGGTTTTGTGGCTTTAGGACTAATATCCGAGACGTTGGGCCGGCGCATTCTCTTCCGAATCGGCCGAGACACTTGGGGCTTAGGTATGGGACACAAGAAATAGCTCGACTTCTAGTTGGACAATTCAAAATAATTGCAATCAATCAGAGCATTCTTTCGGGCTCTTTGCCTTACTGCTCAGCCCTCTCAGAGACACCATCGTTGCTAGCCCTACCATGTTCAACGTTGTTCCCTCGCGCGATTGGCTTTCCGAAGTTGATCGAATCGAGCACCGTCTTTCCAGATGACTAGTCTGACTCTAAAGCGTCCAATGCCCGTCCGAAGCATGCTTGCCACGCGAAAATGACGGACTGGACGGCTCTGACACTGCCACACAGACTGAAGTCCATCACAAGCCGTCATCCGTAAACTGCCGCTAAACTACACAGACGGACGCCACCATCCCCTGCACATTTCCGCTCGACCTGCAGCCGTATCATACCCAATAGTGCTGCAGGAACGGACGCACTTCCCGAAACAGCCAAAGGTGTGGGAGGGTTCGTGAGGGGGAATGAAGGATCCCCGGCAACACCAACGCCAGGGGTCTTGGCCGTTCACCGAGGCTTCTCACATGTTTGAAGAGTCGCGTGAGGCCGACGATTGAGGAAAGGAACTCATCAATCGAGAAGATTGTCTTTTTCTGCCAAGTTTTGGATGTTGGATGTTACCTCTCCCCCTGCGCGCTAGGCAAGCTGGAATTGAATTGTGAGGGAGATAACGCCGCCAAGGGGAGAGATTGTCACTCAAGCTCTCGCAATGAGGGGAAACTCGGAACGCTCAAGGTGTAACGACGAGGGGTCTCATTAACGATCTTACGAGGCGTACGGGTAAAAGAGCGTGTGTGTTGATTACATCCCTG
>WIGO01000575.1:0-10011 GCA_014235945.1 Colletotrichum plurivorum
GATACAGCAAGGAGTAATCGAGGATGACATAGACGAAGATGGATCTTGTACGGATGGGCTTATGGGAGATCAAGTTACGAACGCAAGTGGAGACGATGTAAATAAGCATAGGAGCCTTCAATAGCTTAGCCGGGGCGTAATAAACTCTGTGTGTGTGTGTATACGTATGTAAATTTATCGGGTATCACTTGAGCCGTATAGGCAATACAAATCAAACTCCCATCGCTTGTCAGCTCTGATAGCCTGCAAGTCCAATTCAAAAGTCCCAAGCCCGGGAATTTTTACTGCGGCCTATTCCTCCTCCAGAATGCCCTCGTGATGACTCCCGGAGCTCCCAAGCTCAATTGGTACGGTAAATGTGGACTTTGATCTTCGCCCGCTGGCAAGTATGGTGGGGGCGGCGATGCGCTTCGCACGGACGATGCCACAGAGGACACGGATGGAGACCCCAGCCCGCCACCTTGCAGGTACGAACTCAACTCACTCGTCGTCATGCCCGCAGTGGTGTCCTGCGAAGGCGGTTGTGCTTGTGGCTGCTCTACGGGCAGATGCAGGGACGAAACCGTGCTGGCTGGCGAGGTGGGTCTAATGATATCGTACTGATGCGTCGGACCAAAGATTCCGCGAGCATTGCTGCTGGACGACGGCATAGCAGCCAGTTCGAGATCCTCTTCAGGTGGAAAGCCAGTTCCTGGCACAGTGCCAATCAATCCATCCAGGTTTCCAAGCCTTGACAACTCGTCCTTCGTGACATGACCCAGCGGAGGCAGGTCCACTGAGCTGTTCAGCTGCGCGCCGATTCTCAGCATGGCGAAGGCATCGAGAGTGTTGGTCCATGTTGGCGAGCTGTAGATGTAGCAAACAAGCAGGACGAGGAGCATGGCTTGGATGCTGATGAGTGTGCTGAGGGCAACCATTGCGCCAAGACTGTGCTGCGGCGCAACGAAGTCGGTGCCGGTGAGGTTAAAGATCGTCCTTGCTGCGTCGTTCGAAGAGGCATCCATCAAGACAGCGGCGTTGGACAGATACATGCCGACTCCGAGAGTGCTCTGGGCGACAGTCCGATGACGCAGGCCCTGGGCTACCCTGAAAATTGTATGTGGAAGTTTCTTCAAAGAGCACGCCTTGTAGATCGACGGGTACCAAGCGTCAAACTCGTCGTTGTGAAAGTTGTAGGGAAGCTGCCAGGCGCCCAGTGGTGTGTCTATGCCACAAACGTTGCGTGTTGTCGCCTCCATGCTGTTGTCATTGGTGATACTATCGGGGATTCGGCCACTTGGGAAGGTCTCGCTCAAAACCTCGAAAACGGCTTCTGGGAAAGAACCTCGCCCAAACAGAGCTTCGGCGGTCGTCCTCAGCGGACCTCGCGTTGATGTCCAACCGGCATACCGTTCGGTCACCCCTACTGCCTCCCAACTACGAAAAACGTTAGCTCGGCTCTCTGTGAAATTCTGGCTCCAACATACTCCTTGGTGATAAGATTGCCCAACCAGTCGTAGTCATGGAAGTCGGCTTTCATCTCGTCATCCGTCGGCCATTCGTTAACGATCTCGGAAGGAACCAGATCGGTATGGAAATTGCCGAGCTCGAAGAAGGCGCGGGTGGTCTTGGCCACACATTTGATAGTAACATTCTCGGCTGGGTCTGAGAGAAACACAGCAGTTTGCGATGCCTCTGGACTGATTTGCGCACTGATGAACAGCGTCTCCTGTACGTCTTGACGCCGACGCGGTGGTAGTGATGATCGCTTGACGTCACGGTCCGACGAGTTTCCGGGCATGCACGTTTTGACGGCAACACCGAAGCCTTCGAGGGATGTAGAGTAGCTGCAA
This sequence comes from Colletotrichum plurivorum, assembly GCA_014235945.1. Classification (NCBI taxonomy): domain Eukaryota; kingdom Fungi; phylum Ascomycota; class Sordariomycetes; order Glomerellales; family Glomerellaceae; genus Colletotrichum; species Colletotrichum plurivorum. Next base: position 1,833 of record WIGO01000575.1, read on the forward strand.
CTGCTAGGAAACTGCTCGCTGCTCACGGCTTGGCAGTCGGCAGTCGAATTGATGCGCATGGAATGCTGTCTTAGGGGGCCTGTCGTGCTCCCAGCAGGAATTGCTGATACCCAGAAATTATCGTCATACTTCTGATCGTTCCCAGCCAGAAAGCTGCGATGGTTGTCGAGTTCTCGCCATAGGTTGTCTTGAATGTCCGCCGATGTGATGTCGGCCAACTTTGCTCTCACGGTGTCGACGATGCGGGGGACATCGTCAAACTCCCTGAGTGAGGCTAGTTCGGGCTCGTTCCCGACCTCCTGCGCGTGATATCGCGGCCCATTACAGGTGTGGTCCCATTTCGTCAAACGCCTGGAACTCTCACATGGGTATACCACACGACTGGACATGGGCATCAGGAGCGACTGGAGGGGAAATTGAAGCGCAGCTAGAACCCCGTTAGGCACGGCCGAATTTCGATGCTGTCGAAACCAGACTTACCAAGCATCAGAAGCCCTGTGGCCAGCGAGAGGTAGGTTGACGTCTCGCCAGCGGCGAAGACGGCCGTCCACCTGACATCGGAAAGAGCAAGTAGCTGTCGGAGACTGAGCGATTGTTGGTGCGATCGACGCTGCGAGTAAACAACAGCGCCGTGGGCCAGCAAAGCCGAGACGCTTGGAACGGCAATGACAGCTGCCACCGTGCTCAGGAACGGCGCCACCATCATCCATCGGCGGTAGGCGTCGAAATCATGCCGCATCAGAATGCTCAAGGGGTCCGAGGTGGTTCGGCGATTGACGACGCAGATGCAAATCCAAGGGAGGAGTAGTAGAAGGAGGTACACGATTAGTATGTAGACTGGGCGCCGAGAATGTCGCAGAGCCTGCCGTGAAGCATCAATCGGCTTGGAAGCCGTGTACCTCGGCGGCGGCCGTTCGGGCGAGGTTGGGTTTCTGTCCATGCTGATCGGCCGGTAGCTCCTACAAATCGTGTTGGAGGAGGATGAGATGGACGGCCCCAGGAACAGAGCGGTGGAAGGGAAACAATGGTATTATGGGTGCCACATCGTGCTACTGGTTGTTTCACGGCGGTGTTTGGCGCCCTATTAGTCTGCGACGAGGCGTTGCGCGGACGCCAAGAGCTGACGGCAGCTGACCGCAGGGCGAAGAAGGCAATCTCTCTGCGAGCCGAGAGGAGTGGTGTAGGAATGTAGAGATGGGGCGGAGCATTCTTCCGAGGGAGAATGTGCCTCGAATTGTCTCGTCTTGATGCTTTAAACTGCGACCGAAGGGAGCCAAACGAGGCAATCCGGCGCCAAACAACGCGGTTGCCTACAGATGTTGAGACGGATTGCAGTGATGCAAAAACGACCAAGCAACTCTCTGGCCCGAACGCTTTGCTTTCGGACCTTCCGAATCGAAATATTCTTATTGTTCCCCGTTTTCGGAGGGGTAGGAATCCAAGCCGTACGTCTCGTTGAGGGATACATGTGTGATGACGGCGTCGTTTTCCATGCGCACCCAGGTCTCAACTGACATTTCAGGCTCGTCGCCCTTGGAAAAGGACAGCTTGAGCATCCGAGCGCCGCGGTTCCAGGTGCCGTACCCGCCGTACCCGGTGTGCTTTGCAAAACAGAGGAACGGGGCCTCGGCGCCGAGCCCGTCCTCGTGTCCGGGCCAAGTGGAGCACCAAGAATCACCGTGGTCGTGGCCGACGTAGACACTGTGGAGACCCTCCGCCTCTAGCAGGGCCTCGATGAACGGTGAGTCGTCTTCACCCTGGCCTTGGATGGCGACCGGCACATCGGCGTTCAGTCCTGGGAACTTGTTCGGGTCTAGGTTGGACTTCTGAGCCTCTAGGAAGACGTGAGGTGGGATGTGCACGAACGCGACGCTAGGGATGACACGGCCGTGCTTCTCTTTTAGTTGATCGTACGTCTTGGTAAACCACTCGGCGGTCTCAGGGGCGACCCAATTGGGAATATCGTCCATGTTGTCGGAGTCGGACTGGTAGGTGGTGCCGCCGCGGCTGTCGAAGAACCACAAAAGAGCGACGGGGTCTTCGGAGCTGCCCTCGAAGATTGGCAAATAGTAGTTGGTGATGCCCGGGAGCTTCTCGCCCATGGACGTGGTGTAGCAGAGATCATAGCCCTTTTCGGCATGGAAGAGCTGCTCGCGGTCCAGGTTATGCTTGGAGTCATGGTTACCATAGATGGAGGCCCATCTCTGACCGGCGTCAATCATGGGCCTCACGATCTGATTGATGTACTCGGTCGAGTTCTCCTTGTGGGTGTCCTCGCCGGTGATGAGGTCGCCGTTGAGGACGACAAGGTCGGGATGCTCACTATTCATGACATTCCGCATGACTCGGGTCGAGTTGATGTCTTGGTCAATGCCCCAGCCGAATTCCTGCTCTCCGAAGTGCAGGTCGGAAAAGATGCCAATGACGAAGTCCCGGTCAGAAGACATTTTGAGAGCAGGCTTGCTCACAGAGGGCTCTTTCAGCGGCCACTTCCCGGGCGAGATCTTGGTGACCAGCAAGAACATGGAAGCGAACGTGATTGCGTAGACAAAGATAAGCTGACACACCCTCTCCACCAAGCGGGCAGTGGACTGCGGTGGGCGCGGCCGGACGGCTTCCTCCAGCTTCGAGGACGGCATCGTGACTGATTGCGATATCGACGACCTTGTTGTCTATGATGTGTGGAAGGTGCGGGATCCGAGACGCGTCGACGGCGAGGGAATCGGGAATTACAGATGTTTTGATGAAGGGTATCGAAACCAGCGAATGTACATTAAAGGCGGAGACGCTCGGGATGCCTCGAAAGAAACTAGAAGGCGGAAGAAAAGAAAGAAGCACGAAATGATTGGATATCGACCGGAGAAACACTCCAATCTAGCGGGCAGATAGGTCGGCAGGTGCGAGATCAGAAGAAATATGGGATTTGCAAGAGACAACATTTCAAAGTCGACGTCGCAGTGGACAGAAAACCCCAGGTAGCTGGCAGGTAGGGGAGAGCTGAAGCTGAGGCCTGTACAACGGTAGGAGCTACCTAGGATTTTCCAAGGGTCAAACATTCCAAAACAGAGCCAAAACAGGCCCACTGTGGCAGATGCCGTTTTGGGGGGTACAAGGTCCACCGTCCACCGTGACGGAGGCGGCCCAAGCTAACGGCGGCAAGACGAGACGAAGATAGCGGCGGGGGCGGATGGCACCGAGCGTGATGCATCAGTAGTAGTGGCTCCGATCGGCTGGTGCCAAGTGAGCATCTTCGTCTGTTGTTGCCGTTCTGTCGTCCAAAAGTCCCCTAATATGGAGTACAGAAGCCCTGAATTGCATCTGCAGCAACGTTTCTTCATGGACATTGAGATGTCGATTCAGCCCGCAAATTGGGCGCCCGCGATGTTTCTTCACCTTAATTGGTGTAGGTCGCCCGAGGGGGATGGTTCTTAGCTTCAAGGTTAACTTTGCCATTGACTGCTCGTCGAAGCGCGAATTCAATTCTGAGTCCTGACTAGAATCCCATCGCCATGCTTCCTCACTAATCCACGCGGCCAATTGCGAGTCTTTTTCAACGCCATCCACAATATCTACTCGTCTTGTAGGACAGACAGACAGATAGCTAGCCAACAGTCGCGATGCTGCCCTGGATTGCGTCACCTTAGCACAAAACGCACGCGTCTGTCCCACTTCCCCTGCAGCGAAACTCCTGGTTCACGACGAAAGCTGGAGTGGGGCATAAGTAGCGTTTGGCGACCGAGTCATTTTCTGATAGCAATACCGAAACGAAACAGCTTCTGCACTAACACGATCTAGCTCTTATCGTCCAAAGTGACTTTTGCTGCTTCCCCGCTCTGCACCCAAGCTTTGCTGAAGCTCCAGCAGCACACAATTGACCTTCCCAACCTGTCCAAGCCGGCCGTCAATACGGATGCGAAAATGCTGCAATTCGGGCCTGTGAGTCGTCAGCAGCCTGTCGTAGGAGAGCTACCCCAGACGCTTATCTGATTTTCGGGGACCTTTTGTTTAATCCCACCACCAGGCTGGTAATAGAGTCAGAGCTCCTCAATTGATAAAGTGGTGCCATGTCCTCTGCATCTTGTTTCCACTGACACACCCTCCAAGCGCTGCTCTAGTGGCTCTTTGTTGGACTCTGAGCATCGTCCCGCGATGGCGCCGTCCCAACCAGCAATGTCCTCGAAGGAGGCCGATCTCTTCCAGACTCCGCCTCCGTACGAAGCGGCGGCATACCCTCGTGTGCGGACCCGTCGCACCCTCGCCCGACGCCTCGTCTCCGTCCGTGCTCTCCTTGCCGTCTTCCTCGCTGGCGTCGTTACCTGGCTGTGCTTCCTCCTCCAGCGCGAGACGAAGCTCGACCACGTCGCCGAGCATGCCTCCTCTTCCGCCCGTCTGAACCGTTTCGAAGAGGCGATTCAGCACTGCGCGTCTCTCAAGACCTTCCCGCAAACTCCCAAGCCCGAGTCGCGCACGACGAACCCGCGATGGAATGCCGCCCGCGGCCAGGAGAAGCCCGTTGTGCTTCGCAACGCTACCTTCTTCGACGGAGAGAAGATCGCGTCGGAGCCCATGGACATCAAGTTCGAAAAGGGCCTGTTCACCCAGGTTGCTACCACTGCTTCCAAGTCAATCAGCTCCGAGGGAGCTGTCGAGCATGACCTGCACGGTCGCTTCGTCACCCCCGGCCTGGTTGATATGCATTCGCACCACTCCATCAGCCTCTGGCCGGCCATATCCGCCAACGATGACACCAACGAGGTGAACGAGGCATTCGGCCCTCTAACCCCTTTTCTGCGTGCCATAGACTCCATGAAGGCGTACGACGAGGGCACCCGGATCATCATGTCTGGCGGCATCACCACCTCTCTCATTCTGCCGGGATCTGCCAACATCATGGGCGGCGAGGGAACCGTCATCAAGAACGTTCTCAACTCGGGAGAGTTGGGCGAATACGTGGTGGAGGAACTGCTTCTCGAGCACGGCATTCCTATCGAGGAGCGTCACCGGTACATGAAGCTGGCCTGTGGCGAGAACCCCAAGCGTGTCTACGATCATACCCGTATGGCTGACGCCTGGATCCTCCGTGAGCAGTTCGCCAAGGCCAAGGAGCTTCTGCAGAAGCAGGACGAATATTGCGAGGCGGCCAACGTGTTGTCGGCCGCCTCCGGCGAGGAGAAACGCCGCTTCATCGAGCAGCTGGGCAACTTCCCTTCTGAGCTGAAGCTCGAGTCCACTGTGGGCATGCTGCGTGGCCGAGTGGCGATGCAGAACCACTGCTACCTCCCTGAGGACATGGAAACGATGCTCCGAGTGACCAGCGAGTTTGGAGTCAGAGTTAGGGCCTTCCACCATGCCATTGAGGCGTGGCAAGTCCCGGAGATGCTCAAGACTTATAGAGAGTGCGTTGCCCCTTTTGGTCCGAGTTTGATACCACATGCTAACATGCACGTAGAAACGTCACCATCGCCACTTTTGCTGAGTTCAGCCTTTACAAGTGGGAGTCCTACGCCCCCAGCCTCTCCGCTGGCAAGATTCTGAACGAGCACGGCGTCCCCGTCGCCTACAAATCCGACCACACCGCCGTAGAGACGAATGCCAAATACATTATGTACCAGGCAGGTGTTGGCCACTCCTTCCACTTGCCGGAGGAGAAGGCTTTGCAGTCGGTCACGTCCATCCCTGCGAAGGCAATTGATCTGGCCTACCGTGTGGGATATGCGCGTCCAGGATATGATGCCGACTTGGTCGTATGGGATGCCCACCCTCTGTCCATTGGTGCCACTCCCCTCCAGGTCTACATTGACGGCAACCCTCAGCTGAAGCACCAGATTGTTCAGAAGAGCATGGGAACGGCCTTCAACGAGGCCGCGGCCAAGAACACTCGCCCGGTGGCTCCCAAGATGCGGACGGAGCTTTTGCCGGAAAAGAAAGAGACTTTTTGCGCCAAGACCAAGAAGAACAATGCCAGTTTCATCATCAACGGCATCCGGAAGACCTTCCTCGAGAACCACCCGCAGGTCCCCTCTACTTTCCGCGATGTCAGTGGTGGTGAGAACCTGACGCTCGTCATCAACAAGGGAGGTATTGCGTGCCTCAACACCTCTGGGAACTGTGCTTCTGCTGCTGCGCAGGCCACCAGCGAGGGCGAGGTCACGACCCTTAACTTGGCCAATGGTCACGTCCTCCCTGGTCTGACCGCGCTCACTACTGCCCTTGGCATGGTCGAGATCGCCTCGGAGCCCGATACCGGCGACGGCTATGCCGACTTCAAGCGCGACGGCACCGACCCCGAGAATCTCGACTTCGCCAAATACGGTGTCCAGCTCGAGGGCAAGGCTTTCGCCCGCGCCCGCCTCGGTGGCATCACTCGTGCAATCTCTCCCCCAGTCAGCGAGGCCGGCTTCGTAAACGGCGTCAGCGTCGGAATCCTCACCCGTAAGGGCCGCACACTCCTCGACGGCGGTGTTTTCAAGTCCGAGGTCGCGCTGCACGTGACCCTCGATGATGGCGCCAAGGCCAGCGTGGGAACCATCAGCAACGCCGTCAAGAAGCTGCGCAAGATTCTTTCCGATGGCCAGGGCAAGCACAACGAGACGACATTCGGCCAGGTTTCTGCCGGAAAGTTGCCGCTCATTATCAAGGCCAGCAACCACGTAAGTCTCGTCACCGCCCTCTTGTCGTATTTGCGCGGTATCTTACAGCCAGGTAGTGGGACATTCAGCAAGTCATCAACATCAAGAAGGACTTCCCCGATGTCAACATTGTCATCCAGGGCGGCGCCGAGGCCCCGCTGGTGAGTACCAAACGATCCACTACCATGTTGAGCATTACTGACGGCCAAAAACAGGTCGCTCTGGAGCTCGCAGAGTCCCAGATCCCCGTCATCCTCACCCAGACGCGCCCGGCCCCCGCCGCCTTCCGAAACCGCGACGCCGTCGTCGGCCCGCCCTTGACCCCAAGCGTCGCCCGAGTTCTCAGCGAAGCCGGCGTCTTCTTTGCCGTCGCCGTCGTCTCCGAGCGTACGCACTCCCTCTTCTCCCCCCCGTCCTTTCGCTTCTCGTGAAATGCTGACCCTCTTTCGTCACAGTCATGCCGACGGACTACCGCATCCACGACCTCGCCCTCGAGGCGTCCTGGGCCGCCAAGTACGCCAACCTCGGCGAGAAGGAGACCGTCCGCCTCATCACGGGCAACGTGGAGGACATCCTCGGCCTCGAGAGGAGCAACGACATCGTCGTTTGGGAGGGCAGCCCGCTCGAGTTTGGCGGCACCGTCGCCCTCAGCTTCGAGGCCGGCAAGGACGGCGCGATCGAGGTGTCTGCTTGCTGGCCGGAGGAGCACGACGACTAAGGAGTAAAGCAGCATTCAATGGTGACTGGGCCTCTAGGGCTTTGTACAGTTTGTATTCTATGTTTGACACAACATTTCGGACGTTACCGTCTCTCAAACCTTCAATAACAAAGATTTGCCATGAAGGGGCCCCTCAAGTCAATAAATTAGTTATTTGATGTTCAATCTTGACCACAAACAAAACATCGGCCACGTTTACCTCCTGATTTCAGTTGCCAGTCACCTAAGGCGCCTTCCGCTAGGTGTTTGCTCGAATCCCGCCTATTTTGACTCGGTGCTGAGGCTATTTTGACTCAGGATCCGGCCGTTGTTGGCGATGTCGCCGTCGCCGTCGCCGTCGCTGTTGCTGTTGCTGTTGCTGTTGCTGTTGCTGTCTTTGGATTATGACTCCAGAATTTTCGGAAATCCAAAGAGTAAACAGTATTGTAGGTATGAAAGTAGGGCACACAGTCGAAAAGGCGCTCTTTGTGTTCTATTTTGGGGACGACATATTAGGAAGGTTGTGGTGGGTTTGCATGGAACGTTCTCTCTGCTATTCAGTCGACAAAGAAGTCATTTGATGTTAAAATTTGATCACAAGCAGACATACTGTATTTTCACAGCCACATTTCAATTGCTAACCACCCAAGGCAACTTCCAGTAGGTGCTTACTTGTTCTCAAGGCTCTAATCACAGTTTAACCAGTGAACCACACCTTCCCTCCTACACAACTACCCCACGGGAGCCACTGTTAGTGCCCCGCGGGTCCCCCCACATATCCCTTAACACCACGAAACACCACGGAAACCCTGAATACCGATCAGCCCGCAATGGCTCCCGAGCCGGCTGCGGG